>JAFVLL020022709.1:0-11033 GCA_021397915.2 Tor tambroides
TTGCTTTCTCCATAGACTTACATTAGAAAATGCTTGTCTGATAGTTGCTGATGAAGTCTCAGTTCAGATCAGAGGTGTGAAGTGTGTTACTGAGCATCAGCCACAAGAGGGCAGAATCCTGCTGCAATCAATGCTGGTCATGTTTTATTTTTTTGAGGTTTCATTCCCTCTTTCATGCTGCACAACAAACTTCCAGCTGTTTTCATTCAGTTGCATTTTATTCTCTGTATGTTTTTGTTGTTGTCATGCATCACTGTGTTCATCTTATATGACCATGTCATGTCCAGTATGTTCTGTGATCACATTTTTTTTAAACTGATTTGATAAATAAAAGTTATTTTTGCATTTACATCAGTTTCATTGATTCATTTCATTACTCATGTCCAGATGATTTCACAATGAATCTGATCATCCCATGACCGCAAGTGACGTCCGTGTTCATTATTTACACTCATGATCATGGATGATGAAATGTTTGCATAAGTGTTTCCCTTCAGTCGTCAGTGAATGGAGGAAGTGAAAAAAATCTTAACCAATCACATGCCGCCTTGCCCCAGTGAATCTGGTTTTGAGTGTGTTTCTCAAGCTCTGGAGAAGCCAGATCAGCTCCGTTCTTATACTCTGGAAAGAAAACCCCCACAAACGTCTAAATACATCGAAACAGTGAATGCAAAAGTTTCCAGCTGCTTTCTTTTTGGCAGCAGTTTTTCTACTGGAAATTCAGAAAGTTCAAAAGGCATTACTTTATTTATTTTTACTTGCCATTACTTTAAAGGGACAGTTCACCCAAAACTGATCATTTGCTGAAAATCAGCCGGTAGCCAATGGGACGATACCTCGCGTCACGCACAACTCCAAAACTGAACCCGGAAACGACCCCGGCAACAACCTCTGCCCCTGTGAACCAATCAACAACAACCAGACAATTGAGCTACAAACCACACATTGTTGACGCGCACTGCCGGAAAACAAGTGAATATAATGAATGAAACGTGTAAATCACAATAACCATCGGGTAATATGTAAATAGAGACCATGAATTCAATAAGAATAAAATCAGACTGACCTTTGACCTGAGACTAATGGGATTTATTATTCACTGGCATACTGCATACTGCACAGTACAGTATATACTGTATACTGTATGCTATTTTAAAAATAGTGTGCAGTGCAGTCTGCAGCTAGTGTTTCAAACAGTAGTATGCTGTCCATGCACTGAGCTCTGGTTGTCTACATTGCACTTACTATATTTCTGCATACATTTTACATACTCTGTAAATACTGCATACTACATATACTATCAAAAAGAGATGATATGCTATTCTAAACACAAAAGTGCCAATTGCTTAAGTTCATTTATATCTAATGAATTAGAATAATTATCTAGGCTTAGAATAACATTTTAAGACATCAGACATGGCAAAAATAAATAAATAAAAATAAAAATAAAGCACCACTATTTAAAAAATACCAAAGTATGTGAAACAATAATTAAGTACTATGCTAAAATATTTTTATATGACCCAAAATATGTTGCATGTTTAATACGACAAGTTGCATGCAGTTGTAAAATTATAAAAAATGCAGCCACTTAAAAAAAAAAAAAAAAATTCAATGTTTTAACTTCTGGCAATCTGAACAAATAATATGTAATGATTCAATATATTCAAATATATTGAATGTTTAAAAAAATCTTTACAATAGTTCATAGCTTCCTGCATATTGAATTAGAACAATTATCTAAGACCAAAATAGCATTTTAAGAAATACTTCAAATGTTAAAAGAATACAGATTTGGATGTACTAAGTAAATAAATAAATAAATATTCTCCTCATTTTGAAATTTGGTGGCATTTAACCCAAGCCCTGGCTAATTTCTCATCCTGCTCGATATATAATATAATATAATATAATATAATATAATATAATATAATATATGTGCAGCTATAAAAAGAACATTTTGACAGTCCAAAACACAGATGTTAAAAATAAATTGCATATTTGAACATATTTTAAAATACCACTCAGTTCAAGTTGAAGCATTGTGTCTTGCTGAATACTGTACGTTTTTAAATTTAGTAAAAAGTGTTTGCTGTGCACAGTATGCAATCTATATACTAAAGAAATAGTACCTGTACTATGCTAGTATGCCATTTCAAACAAAGCCTTTGCTCCATCTGGCCACTAGAGGGCAGGTTCTTCCCAGAATTCTTGCCCTTGTGCATAATAGTGTGGTTTGGTTTCATGGCTTTTCAGTGGCAGTAGGCCACTCAGTACAGTACTGCTTTTACTAACACTCATCTACAGACATGGGTGTGTGTTGTGGTTTTTATTTAACAGTTCTCTGGAAAGCCGTCCTGCCTGATGTCATGTTTATTGAGTATCAGGAAGTAAAACTTATTAAAAAACACAACAACAAACAGGCACATCACAAGCTGATTTTCATCTTTACTTTTCTTCAAATATCAGGGTGTGCCGGCCATCGGTAACTCTTAAAAATCCCTCTTTTGAGTGCTTTTTACTTCCTTTTTCTATATGAAGGCTTATCACTGAGAGATCTAAAGGAGTTCAGGAAGAATTTCCCTAAAATATTCATGATATGAGAAATGGTGCGCGCACACACATCAACTACATTTGATGTCATTCCGTGTTTGTGTGTGTGTGGGGGGGGAGGGAAAATGTGTGTGTGAAATAGTGAGTACAAACACTCAATCACAGCTTACTGAGTCATAAACCCTGATTAAATAAGTAACTGATAACAAGAACCATGCTGTAGGATTGAGGGAAGCAGGAAAGGAGGGTTATGGAATAAGGCGGAGTGAGAATAGAAAGTGAGCGACCAAGAAAAGGAAAAGGACAGCTGGGAAGAAGAGAGTTGGAAATGCCCTAAAATTCCTGTGTTCCAGTAAAGTGTGTCGTCCTGGGGCTGATGACTAATCATGTGACCAGGTGAGGAGCCTCTGCCTCCTGTCATGTTGTTGGTAACATGACTTTGACTTCCTGGGCAACCTGAAACCATTAGTGATGTTTACTAAGGTAAATGTCTCTATTATCATGGATATAATAACTCCAGAATGTAATATGGTTATAACTAGCATTAGTGATCTTGATAGTTGAAAATCTCAGAGGCTTGAGGGTGGAGTGTTTTCACTTTAAATATTAAGAAACCACCTAGCAATCAATGGAATTCCTCAGCAAGCTTGTAGAAATGACTTGGCAACCACTCGAAATACTTTAGCAACTACATCACGATGCCTTAACAACCACTTAGAACAATCTAGCTTTCACTCAGAACATCTTATAAGCCACATAGCCAGAACTCCATCATTCAGAACACCTTAGCAACCATTTAGAACACCCCAGATATGAGAACACCTAAGAAACTGCATAGCAACGCCCTGACAACCCCCCCAAAACACCCTAGCTACCACTCAGAACACCCAGTGACTGCATAGCAATGCCCTGACAACCACCCAGAACACCATAGCTACCATTCGGAACACCTTAGCAACCATTTAGAACACCACAGATATAAGAACACCTCAGCAACTGCAGAGCAACACCCTGGCAACTCCTAAAATTCCCTAGCAACTTCTTAGAAGAACTTAGCAACTGCATAGCAATGCCCGGACAACCCCCCAAAACTCCCTAGCGACCACTCAGAACACTCATTTACCGCATAGCAACGTCCTTTCAACTGCTTAGAAGACCCTAGTGACCACTCTAAAACACATTGGCTACTAAACTCCCTAACCACTATTAGCATACCTTAGCAACTGCATAGCAACACCCTAACAACCCCCGAAAACCCCCTAGTGACCACTCAGAACATTCAGTGACCACATAGCAACGCCCTAACAACCACTTAGAAGACCCTAGCGACCACTCAAAAACACATTAGCTACTAAACTCCCTAACCACTATTAGAATACCTTAGCAACTGCATAGCAATGCCCTAACAACCCCCCAAAACCCCCTAGTGACCACTCAGAACACTCAGAGACCGCATAGCAACGTCCAGACATCCACTTAGAAGACCCTAGCGACCACTCAAAAACATATTAGCTACTAAACTCCCTAACCACTATTAGCATACCTTAGCAACTGCATAGCAACACCCTAACAACCCCCCAAAACCCCCTAGTGACCACTCAGAACATTCAGTGACCACATAGCAACGCCCTAACAACCACTTAGAAGACCCTAGCGACCACTCAAAAACACATTAGCTACTAAACTCCCTAACCACTATTAGTATACCTTAGCAAGTGCATAGCGACAAACCCCATAACTTATATTGACTATTATTATGGTACTATTTGGTTCTTTTATGACATTTTTGGAGCTTCACAGATCCTAGTCACTGCTTTTGTTGTATGGAAAAGAGCAGTCTGGACATTAAGTCATAGGTTTTTGCAGTGACATGCCAGTGAGTACAAAATGACAAACTAGTTATTTTTGGGCAAGTTATTCATTTAAATTGCTTGTTGAAAGATTATAAGGAGTGTGTATTAAGTAAATGAATTCCTCAGATAATATTACTGGACATTTAGAGATATTAAGAATAGAAGCAAATCAGGTGGGGAATAAACAAATGTCCCCGACACAAACAGCAGCTTCAGACAGAGTTCATGTTCCTCAGCTCAACATTATGTGAATGCGCTCACTAGACCTATTATCCAGGTTTTCACATCGAGCCGTGACCGCATTCCTCCACTCGCTGATGTCCCAACCACAGTGACATTCTCAAATACCTCAGGATATCATACAGCAGGAAGTAAAATCACACAACAACACATCCCGTAAGAGAAGGACGAACAGAAAGTCTGTGACTGTGAGCGAGTCTGACATTCATGACGTTACTGTAATAACTCAGCCACTTCTCCTAGTAGGCTGTAAAACTGAATGGACATTTTCACTGAAGTCTGAAGTTTTGACAGGCATAAAGATCCTAGGAGTCTCACATGTGTCTCCTCTATGTTTCAAACTGTACTGAAATGTAATAACACTTCAAAAAATCTTTTTCTCATTTAGTATTTTTAGTTGTTTTCCAGTACAAATATCCAAACATTCAAGATCAGTTTACATGAGAATCAAGATAAGAGGTTTAAAAAAATCTAAATTGCTTAATGTAACGTAATGCTTAAAAGGAAAAAACCTGCCAATGGGGTCAGAAAAACAAACTTAATTCAAAGCGAAAAAAGTCATTTTTATGACCCCATTGGCATATATTTTTTGTAATTTTTAAGCAAAAACTGAAAACTTTTTTTTAATACATTTTCTCATATTGTATGTAATTTTGCTTCTCAAGTAAATGAATCTTGATTTAAGAATATTTAGATATTTGTGCTGGGAAAAAAAACAAAAACAAAAAAAACACCAAACCATTATTTACTCTGAAAATACATCTGAAATCAGCGGTTCTCAATATCAACTCAAACATTTCTCTTTAAATTCTCAGAAAATCAATGATCTGAGCTGCTCCAAATTTTTAGGACTTTTTCACTGTAGTTCAAACTATAGAGCATGACACTTGCAACGCCAAGGTCGGGGTTCGATTCTGAGGGAATGCAATGTAGTCACTTTGGACCAAAGTATCTGCTGAATGCATGAATAAAATCTGGGGAAAATATTTCAACTTGCATCCGATGTCACATTGCAGTAGTTGTTTTCCAGTTTCTCGGGTCAGTATAGTGTGGGTGGATCCAGGCTGAATTCATGCAATTCTCATGAAGTCAGGAGATGATAATGAGATGTGTGTGATCACCGAACTGTTGTCATAATTCAGTCAGGTGTGAAAACATAAATCATCGCTCAGGCATGTCATGTGACGTCACATCTGTGAACGAGCTTGCCATGAATCCGTCTCACCTGAATGCACACAAACACAAACATTTGTTTACATTTCATGCAGGAATTTCCTAGTGACGTTTATTGTTATTCAGCTAACTAAATTATAATGTAAAACAACATGTTAACTGTCTTTCTTCAGGGGACCTTAAGGTACGTCCCCACACTGTCGACAACAAAACCTCTCTCATAAACATTAGGCAATGATAGAAAAGCAATATAAGCAAAGAAATTAATGAGAAATATTAAAATATAAAAACATAACAAAAATAATGATTAAAAAAAGAAAATTAAGTGATCAAATGATAAACTACATGAATGGCTAATGAATATAAATGAATTAAAACAATCCTTCAGATTAATATTTTAAGTTGAAATGACTTGTACACCCAATTCGATTATATTTAAAATAATAAATGTAATATAATGATACATTTTACATTTACATTTTTTAAATGTAAAATTTTTTAAGTTAAAGTAGCCTTGGTGGATTTTTTTTTACAGTGAGTTTTATTTAATTTAGTAAATTATTGTAGTTTAGCCCAGTTTAGTGCAGTATATAGTTCAGTTAAAGAGATTCACCCAAAAATGATGATTCTGTCATCATTTTGTACCAAAGCGTTTTGGCTCCCATTGACTTGCATTGTGTTTTGTCCATACTATTGAAGTCAATGGCACCCCAAATCATTTGGTTACCAGCATTCTTTCACAGACATGGCTTAAGGCTAGTCCCAGACTAAAATGCATGTTTGAGCTGTCTCACTTGAAAATATCTTGCTCTGACATATCTTAAAATATGTCAGTTCCATTGTTCTGTCTTAAGAGGCACACATGTAACGCTGTCTTCTAAGGCATTTTTATAAAAGCTGCTTAAATATCTTAATTTAACCTAGGCCTAGTCCTGGCTTAAACCTAAACCTACCCATCTCCACCCCCTGATCCCTAAACCCACCCATCTCCATCCCTAAACCTACCCATCTCCACCCCCTAGATGTGGTTCCAGCCCCGCCCCCTAGATCTTTGTTCTGCTGTGAGGGGGCTACTGGTGAAACCGGGCCATTATGTTTTGTGTGTGTGTGTGTGTGTAATTTTCCCTTAATGTTTACATCAGTCCAGCTTTTCTCGACAATTTCAGACAGTTCTTAATAAACTTATATTATCAAAGTTCAGCTTCAGCAGTATTTGCGTTCATGCACTGCGTATCAGTTCTCTTAAACTTGATGTGAAGTTACTCATTTATAAAGAGCACTTCCTCTCTCTCTCTCTCTCTTGCTCGCTCACTCTCTGTCATCTTAAGGAACTGTTATATGTGTGTGTTTCATTTCATCACTTGCGCACTGGAGGAAAAACCCACGAAACTTAGTAAGTGCTCTCTTATTTTATCCTCTTCTTTACAGACACATTTGATCATTTCATCACTCTTGCTCCACACACACTTGACTTTCACTGGTGTGCGGCTGGATCTGAGCGAGGGTTTCTGAAGGCTTCTGTGGATCTGGATCTGACTCTGACAGACTGTGTGCTGTGAAGCGTGTCTGGTTTGATCTCTCACACACATATTTGCTGGATAAAGAGTAGTTAAGCTGGCGTTTCTCTTTATTTCTCTTCCCTTTTGTTAGCGCTGTGTCTGTGATCAGCCCACAGAAGCTTTTATTTCCTTTGATCAGTTCCAGTTTAATGTGTATCATTTATGAAGCTCTTTGATTTGACTGTAAATGTGTCACACGTGAACTCTGAACTATCTGCGGCAGATCTGCACAATCATCACAGGAGGTTTAGCACCAGTTTAGTTTGGTTTAGATGAATTCTGTATCAGTTCAGTCTTTAGTTAAATGTCCTACCTATGTAATAAAATGGCACGGCCAGTTTACTTCCGTTTAATATCCTCTGTGGTAAAGCAACACAATTAGTTTAGTTTTTAGCTTGATTTAGTTTAGTTGATTTCTAAAGTAAAGCATCCCAGTTAGTTTAGTCTAGCTTAGTTAAAATAATATGTACAATAACATGGCACATGTTTAGTTTAGTCTAGTTTAGTTTCGTTTAATGTCCTCTGTGGTAAATCTAGTTTAGTTTCGTTTTTTTTTTTTTAGCTTAATTTAGTTTAGTTGAGTTCTGTCTGCAGTAAAGCAGCCCATTTAGTGCAGTCTAGTTTAGTGAAAATAATATGCACAGTAAAATAATAAAACGGCAGAACAAGTTTGATTTAGTCTAGTTTAGTTTAATGCCCTCTGTGGTAAAACAACACAATTAGATTAGTTTTCAGCTAAGTTTAGTTTATTGTAGACATAGTGTAGTCAAAACAATTAGTTTTAGTTTAAAAGAAGTATAGCAGCATTATCAGTTTAGTTTATTTCAGTTTATCCTTACTTTTATTAAGTATACTTAAGAATAAGTTTAAGTATATTTTAATTATACTGGTAGTATGTATATTTATATCCGTGTACTAGTAGAATACTTAGTAAGTGTACTTTTTAATACTACTTGGGACTAAATTGGCCCATTTTTTGGCATATAAACATGTTCTTATAAGCAATTTTTATTTTTATTTTTTTAAAGTATAGGCCTACTAATTGCACACTTAAATAAACTTCTTGTTTGTAAGGGTAGTTTGATTTAATGTCTTCCAGAGTAAAACAACACGTTTCATTTATTTTACTCTAGTTTGATGTAGGAAATAATGGCACAACAAGCTTTAGTTTAGATTAATGGCATTTGCAGTAAAGCAGAACTATCAGTTTAGTTTAGCTACACTCTCTCTGCAATGAAACGGTACAAGCAGCTTTGTTTTGGTTTAATGCATTCTGTAGTGAAGCAGCACAATGATTAGTTGATTTTCTCTGTCTACAGCACAACAGGACAATCGGTTTCCTTTCTCTCCCTCTGTTCTGTTTGTCTCACTCTCTTTAGTTGAGTATTGTTTGGTCGTCTGACAGAGGGTGTGTTTTGTGGAATTCCCTCTGACAGTATCGATATGAAGCGGGTGACATCACCTCTCTCCCTTTCTCTCGGTGTAGGCGTGTAGTTCCTGTTTCGAGTCTATGCTTACTGCTGAGACAGATGAAGAGGACATGAAGCCAGTCTGCTCTCTGTAAGTGTTTCTGGAGTTCACACATCCATCAGCATGAGTTTACAACTGCGCTGCTTATACACTCACAGGTACAGATACAGCTCTCTCTCTCTCTGTGTGTGTGTGTGTGTGTGGATAACAAGTGTTGTCATTAGTCTTAAAGGCTCATAGATGATCCAGATGATGTTTGTCTTTGAATTTAATGCTGTGTGCACAGATTTCTGAGGGATGGTTTAAGGGTTTAGGAGATAAATATCATTAATCTAATAGAAAAACAATGGAAAATGTTTTCACTGATATGGTTTGTAAGATCTCTTTTTGTATTTGTGTACAAAAGAGAGTGTGTTAGCTGTTTATGGATTGCTTATTTATTAAACTAAGAGGGAAGTACACTTCAGAGTGTGGCAGCTTGTGTGTCTGATGTGTTTGCATTTGTATAATTAGATCAGTCCAAGAACACCAGGAAATCATTTTTCTTCAGGCGTTTTTTTTTTTTCCTGCTTGCATTGCATTGTGCTGCAGTTTTTTGTTTGTTTTAGAGGGATTTTGTTCCTGGTCATTGCATGTTAAAAATGCGCTCAGGTGCTTTCAAGGTTCGTGAACACATCAGTGTAAATGATTCAATATTTCCACCAAGCTAATGCCATATATTCAGATCTCCTGTTTCAGTTCAACATTCAGCCATACTGACGTTGATTTATACGTCATTTAATAACGTTGCCTCCGCAAAGTCCACAGACCAGAAACCGTTAATCCATCTCTGCTGCACGAGATATGATCCTCTTTCAATTACTCACAGTATTAGTTTATACTACAAAGTATGCTTGCTTATGAGGAAGTGAGATGCCGAACCATTTGCTTAGTTATTATAAACCTGACCGCACGCAGCAAGAGTTGCACACATGCACTCTTAAAAATAAAGCTTCCAAAATGTTTTTTGCAGAAGCATTTTGGGTTCCAAAAAGAACATTTCCGTGAGCAGTTCTTTTTTCTTGGTTTGAAGACCATTCCAGAACTGATTTCATGAATGTTAAATGTTCTTCGTGGAAGCATCGATGCAAATAAAGAATGCTATTTTAAGAGTTGAGATCAGTAATCAACATCACGGACAAGTCTGTTGTTTGGTGGTTAAGGCCCAATGCTGCAGTTATTTTTGTTTAAGCATTATGAAGTGAGTCATGGGAATTTTTTTTTGAGGAATATGCAAATTCACATGATTGTGAGTGTTCATGTTTGTGTCTCTAATCGTTGCTCTTGCTTGTGTGTTTTTTTAGCTTGGCCTTGGTTGTGACCTTGCTGCTGTTAACAGCTGCGTCTGGTAAGAATGACATTTTGCAGAATCTCACATTTTCACCTGTCAGTGTTTAATGGTAATTTGTCTGAAAGGCCAAATAACCAGCCACCTTTGTAAACAGCTACTAGTGATTTGAACAGGACTAGCGATCAAAATAATGTGCTACATGTAGAGATTGTTAAAGAGAAATGTTATGGGAGGTTGGATAAGTTTGGATATAGGGATGAATTACTAGAAGCCGTAGGAGTTGGGGAATGCACCTCCACACTAAGTTAAAATAACAAGGAAGCAAAATTCGGACAGTAAGAAAAGGACTCATAAACCACTGAAATAAGTCATAGAGAATCACCCTGATTGAAACAAACATATCCACATTAACACATGTTTAGCTACATTGTAACTTACCAGAGACTTTGATTATATTTGATAAACTTAAAACTTAAAAAAAAAATAAACACACTTAAAACACATTGTCACTGCTATCAAAGTTTTCCCTGTTTAAAATGGAACCCCTATAAAAGCAAAAATAAAATGTGAAAAATAATATATATATTTTAGCAACGGTTGAATTACAGGTCTTATAGAGCTTTACTGTTTTTGGTTGGAAATGATAAATTGTGTAATTATTCACATAGTAGCATTAATGCTATTCACAGAGCAAACAGCAAAAAGAATATAATGCTAATTTGTTTTTGTAAACAATTTCCACAGTACGTGTTACTATTTGGACTGAAGTATACCTGCCATATTATAATCAGCTATAATAATCAGTGTCGACTGAAATGCTTCTAAACTCTTGAGTTGTTTCTGTTGTTGTGTGTT
>JAFVLL020022709.1:11133-29497 GCA_021397915.2 Tor tambroides
CTGTGTGTAGCTATAACAGACGATACGCTGAGGTTTGTGGGTCAGAGCCGCAGGCTGGTGGTGGTTGTGAGTCCGTGCAGCGCTGTTCGCGGGACACAGGCTCTGCTCGAGCTGCAGGCCGGACTGACCAGCATGCTGCACGGCGGCAGCCTCAAGGTGGTTCTGATCCAGTTCAAACCGGTCCAGAGGAAGAGCTGGGTCAAAGAGCTGCGCCGGGCCCGGCTGGCGCTGACGCTCATACGCTGGAAGGGCGAGAAATCGGCCCCTCTGTGCTCACGCTTCTGGAAACAGCTGCAGCTCGAGCTGCCCATGAGGAGGAACACACAACACACACAAACCCAGCTACCGGATATCACACAAAACACACCCGACACACACAAACAAAACACACGTCACGCAGAAGAGAAACTCATCGATCCTTATTCTAAGAGTGCCTTATAGACAAAACCAGCATGTGTGCCCTCGCTCACTTTATTTGTATTGGGCTTTTCACAATATGCATCATTTCAAAGCAGCTTTACAGAAAAAAAGTAGTAGTAGATGTCATATAGGATTTTCAGTGTAGATTTAGTATTGCATTTGTACTATTATGGTATTTAGTCATATTTTGATATTTTATATTTTTTAGTTTCCATTTTAGTGTTTAGTTTTGGTTGTTTTGTGTGTGTGTGCTTTTTTACTATATATAGTAAGTAATGAAAATGACAAAACTACACAACAATCTATCTATATATATATATATATATATATATATATATATATATATATATATATATATATGAGTCAAATACAAAAATGTGGTTTTCAAGCATCAAAACAGAAGAAATGTATATGAAGAGTTAATTTGCAAAAACAGATAACTCCGTTTTTAACAATTTTCAAAAATCATGTTTTTTCATTGTGTATTCCAGTTAATTTCAGTCAAACTGCAGTTGGGTTATTTTGATTAGGTTAAAAAAATAACTAAAAAATACAGCTAACTAACACAATAAAAGCATAACATAATAAAAAACATGATATTTGAAAATTTAAAAAAGCGGAGTTATCTGTTTTTGCAAATAAACTTTTCATTTATATAGATATATTTATCCACACACAATTTTTTTTTTTTCAATTTTAGTATTTCAATTTATTGCATTTCCGTTTGCTGCCGAGGCAACATATCTAATTTCCGTTTGTTACTTATGTTATTAAGCTTTCACTAGGGATTCCCGGTGTTAATTTAGTATTTTTAAGCTATTGTAGTATTCGTTTTCATGTAATATTTATATTTTAATTTATTTTATTTCTACTTTTAGTTAACAAAAATGGTTTTGAACAGTTTTAGTTAACAGTAACAATACTGGGGATTCCCAAACTTTTTTTTTTTTTGTCAGCCAAACTCCTTTGAGCTAAAATATTCACTTGAAGTCCCTCTGAGATTTTAGGTTAATATTTCAGTTATTTATCGACATATTGTATATTCACCGTTCTCTGATGTCCGTTAATGATCACATAACATGCAGGTAAAAACATTAAAATAAAAACCAAATATATATATATTTTTAAAGTTATATATTTTAATGTTATGATTATGATTTATTAGCTTCTTATCGACTCCTAAACCCTCTGCAGTTCCCTCAAGGACCAACAGGGGGTGTGAAACCCTGCTGTAGTGGGTTTGGATGGTAGTGTACTTATCTAGTACACTAGATTACAAACACCACTTCTGTCTGATACCTGAAATAGTGAACTATAGCAGGACACTGTTGCTTTCTCCATAGACTTACATTAGAAAATGCTTGTCTGATAGTTGCTGATGAAGTCTCAGTTCAGATCAGAGGTGTGAAGTGTGTTACTGAGCATCAGCCACAAGAGGGCAGAATCCTGCTGCAAATAATGCTGGTTTGAGTTTTTTGAGGTTTCATTCCCTCTTTCATGCTGCACAACAAACTTCCAGCTGTTTTCATTCAGTTGCATTTTATTCTCTGTATGTTTTTGTTGTTGTCATGCATCACTGTGTTCATCTTATGACCATGTCATGTCCAGTATGTTCTGTGATCACATTTTTTTAAACTGATTTTATAAATAAAAGTTTATTTTTGCATTTACATCAGTTTCATTGATTCATTTCATTACTCATGTCCAGATTATTTCACAATGAATCTGATCATCCCATGACCGCAAGTGACGTCCGTGTTCATTATTTACACTCATGATCATGGATGATGAAATGTTTGCATAAGTGGTTCCCTTCAGTCGTCAGTGAATGGAGGAAGTGAAAAAAATCTCAACCAATCACATGCCGCCTTGCCCCAGTGAATCTGGTTTTGAGTGTGTTTCTCAAGCTCTGGAGAAGCCAGATCAGTTCTTATTCTCTGAAAAGGAAAAACCCACAAACGTCTAAATATATCGAAACCGTGAATGCACAAGTTTCCAGCTGCTTTCTTCTTGGCAGCAGTTTTTCCTTTGGCAATTCAGAAAGTTCAAAAGGCATTCATATATGTACCACAATGCTGCTCGCTATTACTTTAAAGGAATACTTTACCTAAAAATGCAAATTAGCTGAAAATGTCCTCACACTCATGCTACCTAAAATGAGTTTGTTTCTTCATCAGATTTGGAGAAATGTGTCATTGCATCACTGTCTCAGCAATGGATGCTCTGCAGTGAATGGGTGCCGTCAGAATGAGAGTCCAAACAGCTGATAAAAACATCACGAGAAGACAAAAGTCCATAATCCATAATAACGCTTCCTCCAGTGAAAATGTTCTGGTGTGAATCAGGAGAGAAATCTGCACAGATCAAGCACCACTTAAGCCAAAACAGCTCTAAACAAATATGTGGCTGGATTTTGATGTGAGAGACAACAGGAGATGGACTTTTTTTCACCGGAGGAAGTGTTATTATGGATTATGGACTCCTATTTTAGCTGAAAGCAATGATTTGAAGTTAAAACATCCTAATGATGGATTTGCTGCTTACAAACACACAGCTTTTGTCTTCTCAAGATGTTAACTGATGGGCTGGAGTGGTGTGGATTATTGTGGCTTATTGTGATGTTTAATTTTGTTGATTGAATGATTAATTTCTCAAATATGTCTACGCGGCAAAGCTGAAAAAACATTGTGTTCAGGCAATGATCAACCCAAAACAAAGGACTCCAGTTAAAGCTCAACTGTTAAAGCTCAGAAAGTTTATAGTTCACATACTGTATATTTGTGAGCAAAAGATTACCAACTTTGTGCTTTATTAACACATGGATGTAGTGAACGATAGCGTTCAAAAGTGTGGGGTTGGTAAGATTTTTTTATGTTTTTGAAAGAAGTCTCTTCTGCTCACCAAAGCTGCATTCATTTGATCAATAATGCAATAAAACCTGTAATATTGTGAAATATTACAATTTAAAGTAGCTGTTGTCTGTTGTGATATATTTTAAATTCCTGTGATGCAAAGCTGAATGTTCAGCATCATTACTCCAGTCTTCAGTGTCACATGATCTTCAGAAATCATTCTAATATGCTGATTTACTGCTCAAGAAACATTTCTGATTATTATCACTGTCAAAAACAGTTGTGTTGCCCAATATTTTTGTGGAAACTGTGATGCATTTTATTTTTCAGGAAACTGATGAATAGAAAGTTCAAAAGAACAGCATTTATTTGAAATAGAACATTTTTTGTAGCATTATAAATGTCTTCACTGTCACTTTTGATTATTTTAATGCATCCTTTCTGAACAGAAGTGTTAAAGGGATAGTTCACCAAAAAATGAAAATTCTGTCATCATTAACTCACCCTCAAGTAGTTCCAAACGTGTATGAATGTCTTTGTTCTGCCGAACACAAAGGAAGATATTTTGAAGAAAGTTTGTAACCAGGCTGTTTTGGGGCACCATTGACTTCCATAGTTGGAAAAAAATACTACAGAAGTCAATGGTGCCCCAGAACTGCTCTGTTTCACATTCTTCAGAATATCTTCCTTTGTGTCCAGCAGAACAAAGACATTCATACACGTTTGGAACTACTTGAGGGTGAGTTAATGATGACAGAATTTTCATTTTTGGGTGAACTATCCCTTTAAGAGGCGCAGGTGTAATCAGCACCTGTTGTGTGTGTTTCTCTCTCTCAGATCTGATGGAGTCGGTTCTCAGGTGTATGCAGGCGTGTCGGCGGCTGCTGGTGGTGTTGAGCTCGGATTGTTTGTGTGAGAAGAGCATCAGTCTGCTGGAGTGTCGTCTGTGTTTGTACCTGCATCACGCGTCGCGTGTTCCCGTTATCACCGTGAGACGACGCGCGTTTAGCGCCCCCTGCGGCGACATCGCGCAACTGCGCAACAGCTCCACCTCCATCCGCTGGCACGACGCGCGCTCCGAGCGAACCAACTCGCGCTTCTGGAAGCTTCTGCGGCTCGCGCTGCCTCTGCGACCGCTCGCGCTCGGGAAAAGACTCATCGATAGCACTTCCTCCCATTCGGACCTGGCGTCTGTGGCGACGCGTTACACGCATGCGCAGCCCGTCTCGCACAGTCGGCGTAGCAAAGAGGAGCGGCGCGGAGTGAGACACCTGGGCGTACGCGACAGAAGTGGGCGGGGCTGCGAGCAAAAGGGGCGTGGCTGCTCAATCTGCGTGAGTTTTCAGGAAAGTCGTCAAATTTGGGGCGGAGTTATCGCTACTCAGTGGAACACACGCCTGCATCAGCCAATAGCCAATGGGACGATACCTCAGGCCACACACAACTCCAACACCGAACCTGGAAATGACCCTGGCAATGACCTCTGCCCTTGTGAACCAATCAACAACAACCAGACAAATGAGCTACAAACCACACACTGTTGACGCACACTGCTGAACAATGCACCAGTGAATATTATGAGCGAAACGTGTAAATCACAATAACTTTCAGGTAATATGTAAATACTGACCATGAATTCAATAAACTGAATAAAATCAGGCTGACCTTTGACCTGAGACTAATGAGATTTATTTTCACTGGCATGCTGCATACTGCACAGTACAGTATATACTGTATACTGCATGCTTTTTAAAAAATAGTATGCAATGCAGTCTGCAGCTAATGTTTCGAACCATAGTATTCTGCATTGCATTATGGCATTTCATGCATTGAGCTCTGGTTGTCTATATTGCACTTACTATATTTCTGCAAACATTTTGCATACTCTTAACATAATGTATACTGTGTATACTATCAAAAAGGGGATGATATGCTGAACATAAAAGTGGCAAATGTTTCAGTTCATTTACATCTAATGAATTAGAATAATTATCTGGGCTTAGAACATTATTATCAGATGTGACAAAAAAAACTGTAAATAATAATAAAGTCCCCACTACTTAAAAAAATAGCGCTAGGTATGTGAAACAATATTTATGTACTATGCTAAAGTATTGTTACATGACCTAAATATGTTGTATGTTTAATATGACAGGTTACATCTAGTTGTAAAATTGAATATAAAAATAAATACAGACACTTTTTTATTATTATTAATTTAAATATTTTAACTTTTGGCAGTCTGAACAATTTATATTTAATTATTCAATTGAAATATATTGAATGTTTAAAAAATCTTTATAACAGTATCTTCATGCATATTTAATCTAGGCCCAAAATAGCATTTTTAGAAATACTTTGAATGTTAAAAGATTAAAGATTTGGATGTACAATCAATCAATCAATCAATCAATAATTAATTAATCTCATCATTTTGAATTTTGGTGGCATTTTACCCCAAGCCCTGGCTAATTTCTCAACCTGCTCAATATATAATATAATATAATACAATATATAATTTAATATAAAATAGAATAAAATATCCAAAATATGTGCAGCTTAAAAAAAACTAAAACATTTTGACAGCCCAAAACACAGATGTTACAAAATATATTGTGAATTTGAAAATATTTGAAAATATTACTTGGTTCAGTTTCTTGCATTGTGCCATATACAGTACTCCACACAGTTTGTGGAATGTCACACTGCTCAGGCTCAAAACTCTACAAGCACATAATTGTATCAAATAACCATTCCGAGATGTCCTGGTTCATTCTCATAGGTGTTTCTTCTGCCGGAGTCTCTGCTTCATCTGTGTTCATACATGTACGGCTGAACACCATTTTGAGTTTGATCTTTTTGTAACAAAGTATTGTGATTTGGGGAGGCTCCTCCTGCCTTCATTAGGAGGTGGCGTAGTCAACTTATACTTCCGTTACTGCATAAACAATAAACTTAGGCTATACTTTAGTTCAGTTTAGTTCAATTTATTCAACAGTTTCAAACAGTGCAGAAACCTTGCATTATTAAAGTTCATTTTCAGCGGTGTTTGTGTTCATGTGCGGTGTATCAGTTGTGTGAAACTGTCGATCTGAGGTTACTCAAGAGCACTTTATCTCTCGCTCATCTTAAGGAACTGTTGTGTTTCATTTCATCTGTTGCGCAGTGGAGGGAAACCCACAAACCTTAGTAAGTGCACTGTTATTTTATCCTCTTCTTTACAGACACATTTGATCATTTCATCACTCTTGCTCCACACACACTTGACTTTCACTGGTGTGCGGCTGGATCTGAGCGAGGGTTTCTGAAGGCTTCTGTGGATCTGGATCTGACTCTGACAGACTGTCAGTCTAGTTTACTGCAGCCCTATGCAATAAAACGGCACAACCAGTTTAGTGTATTTTAATGCCCTCTGTGGTAAAGCAACACAATTAGTTTAGTTTTTAGCTTAATTTAGTTTAGTTGAATACTCTCTGCAGTAAAGCAGCCCATTTAGTTTAGTTTAGTTTATTTAAAATAATATGTATAGAAAATTATATAATACTAATAATAAAATTGCACAACAAGTTTAGTTTAGTCTAGTTTAGTTTAATACCCTCTGTGGTAAAACAACACACTTAGTTTAGATTAGTTTTGTTTAGTTTTTAGCGTAGTTTAGTTTAATGCCCTTTGCAGTAAAGCAGCACATTTTGTTTAGTTTGGTTTAGTTTAGTTCATTTTGGTCTAGTTTATTGCAAAGCGGTAATTCAGCAGTATATCAGCATTATCAGTTTAGTTTAGTTCAGTTTATTTATCCTTACAAAAATAAGTATATTTAAAGTTCATTTTATTAAGTATACTTAAGTAAAGTTTAAGTATATTTTAAGTATAGTAAGTAATATCGATGTATTGGTAGTATACTTAGTAAATGTACTTTTTTAATATTACTTGAGAGAAAATTGTCCCACTTTTTAGTTTATAAAAGCATCCTAGCATTCTTGCAGTAGTAAACTTTGAGTACACAACTACAAAGTACATAATGTACATTTCTGAGAAGTACATAAATTGAAAGAATACTTATTTTTAATAAAAAAACATATTAACAGTACACTTGAATAAACTTCTTGTTTGTAAGGGTAGTTAAGTTTAGTATAGTGTCCTGTCTAAAGCAACCTTTAGTTTATTTTATTCTCGTTTAATGTCAAGTTTAGTGTAGTAAATAATGGCACAACCAGCTTTAGTTTAGTTTAATGCGCTTTGCAGTAAAGCAACACAATTTGTTTTTAGTTTAGTTTAGAGTTAGATTAATGCCATTTGCAGTAAAGCAGAACTTTAGTTTACACTCTCTCTGCAATAAAACGGTACAAGCAGTTTAGTTTATTTTGGTTTAATGTATTCTCCAGTGAAACAACCCAATTATTTTAGTTCATTTTCTTTGTCTACAGCACAACAGGACAATCGCTTTTCTTTCTTTCATTCTGTTCTGTTTGTCTCACTCTCTTTAGTTGTTTAGTAGTCCGACAGGAGCATGTTCTGTGGGATTCCTTCTGACAGTATTGATATGAAGCGGTCAAGCAGATGGCATCACTTTTCTACCTTTCTCTTTATGTAGGTCCTGTTTCAAGAGTCTGCTTACTGCTGAGACAGATGAAGAGGACATGAATCCAGTCTGCTCTCTGTAAGTGTTTCTGGAGTTCACACATCCATCAGCATGAGTTTACAACTGCGCTGCTTATACACTCACAGGTACAGATACAGCTCTCTCTCTCTCTCTCTCTGTGTGTGTGTGTGTGTGTGTGTGGATAACAAGTGTTGTCAATAGTTTTAAAGGCTCATAGATGATCCTGATGATGTGCATTTGTTTGTCCAATTACATTAGAGCCCCTGAAAATGAGGGGACTGTGTATAAAAATGGTTGTAATTCCTAAGCGTTTTATGTAATATTTTTGTTCATCCCCTTGAATTAAAGCTTAAAGTCTGCACTTCAGTTTCATCTTGATTGTTTAGTTTAGTTAGATCAGTAAGATCAGTAATCAACAGCAAGTACAAGTCTTTGATTAAGGCCTAATGCTGCAGTTATTTATAGGCATCATGAAGTGAGTCATGGGACTTTTTTGAGGAATATGCTAATTCACATGATTGTGATTGTTCATCTTTGTGTCTCTAATCGTTGCTCTTGCTTGTGTGTTTTTTTTTAGCTTGGTCTTGGTTGTGACCTTGCTGCTGTTAACAGCTGCGTCTGGTAAGAATGACATTTTGCAAAATTTCACATTTTCACCTGTCAGTGTTTAATGGTAATTTGTCTGAAAATCCAGACAACCAGCCACCTTTGTAAACAGCTACGAGTGACTTGAACAGGACTAGCGATTTTATATATATAAATATATATATACTTATTATATATGCTGTATTTACATACAGTTAGGTCCATTTGGATACTGACACATTTTTTCGGCTCTGTATGCCACCAGCACAGAATTAAAAATAATACTATCAAGATGAAACTGAAGTGCAGACTTTCAGCTTTAATTCAAAGGGTTGAACAAAAATAGAACATAAAATGCTTAGGAATTACAATCATTTTTATACACAGTCCCCCCATTTTCAGGGGCTCAAATGTAATTGGACAAATAAATATAATCATAAATAAAATAGGCATTTTTTTGAGAATCCTTTGCAGGCAATGACTGCATTAAGTCTGAACTGATGGACATCAGCAGAGACTGGATTTCTTCTTTGTGATGTTTGCCAGGCATTTACAGCAGCTGACTTCAGTTGTTGTTTGTTTGTGGATCTTTCTGGCTTTAGTTTTGTCGTCAGCGAGTGAAATGCTGCTCAATCAGGTTGAGATCAGGAGATTGACTCGGCCATTGCAGAATATTCCACTTTTTTACCTTCAAAAACTCCTGGGTTGCTTTTGCAATATGTTTTGGGTCATCGTCCATTTGTACTATGAAGCGCCGCCCAATCAACTTTGCTGCATTTGGCTGAATCTGAATCTGAATCTATTTCTCTATACACTTCAGAATTGATCCGGCTGCTTCTGTCTTATCATCATTAGACACCAGTAACCCAGTGCCACTGGAAGCCATGCATGCTCATGCCATCACACTGCTCCACCATGCTTCACAAAGGATGTTGTATGCTTTGGATCATGAGCTGTTCCAAGCCTTCTCCAGACTTTTTTCTTCCCGTCATTCTAGTACAGGTTGACCTTAATTTCAGCCGTCCAAAGAATGCTTTCCCAGAAGTGCTCTGGCTTTTTTAGATGTTTTTTTTGGCAAAGTCTTATCTGGCCTTGTTTGCACCCAGTGGTTTGTTTTGATTTTGAAGCCTAACAATGGTCTGTTTCACTTGTATGGAGACCTCCTTTGACTGCATGATGTGGTTCACAGCAACAGCTTCCAAATGCAAATGGAACACTTAGAATCAACTCCAGAACTTTTACCTGCTTAGTTGATGTAGAAATACCAAAAAAAATAGCCTGTCCATGAAATGGCTTTTTAGTCAATTGTCCAATTACTTGTGATCCCTTAAAAAAGGGGGAAGGTACAAATTAAAGAGCTGTAATTCCAACTTTCCTCCAATTTTTATGAGAATACTGTAACTTGAATATGTTTGGTCAGCAGCTAATATAATAAAAATTGTGCCCCTGTCCAAATATATATGGACTTAACTGTATATATATATATATATATATATATATATATATATATACAGTGCCTTTATTATTCATACCCCATCATTTTTTTTCACGTTTTGTTATGTTGCTGCCTTATGTTAAACTGCTTTAAATTAGGTTTTTTCCCACATCAATCTACACTCCATACACCATATTGACGAAGCAAAAACAGAACTGACACAACTTCATAAATTTATTAAAAAGAAAAAAACTGAAATAAGTACATTGCATAAGTATTCATACCCTTAACTAAATATTTAGCTGAAGCACCTTTACAGTCTCAAGTCTTTTTTTGTGAGACAAGCTTTGATCATCACAATTTGGCAATTATCTGCCATTCTTCTCTTCACCTCTCAAGCTCTGTCAGGCTGGATGGGGCAGACACACATTTTCAGTTTTCTCCAGAAATAATTGATTGGGTTCAAGTCCAGGCTGTGGCTGGTCCACTCAAGGACATTCACACAGTTGTCTATAAGCCACTCTTGCTGTGTGCTCAGGGTCATTGTCCTGAAGGTGAACCTTCAGTCTTCTGCCCAGTCTGAGGTTCTGAATGCTCTGGACTGGGTTTTCATTAAGGCTATCTCTATATTTTGGTGCATTGAGCTTTTCTTCTATTCTGAAGTGTCTCTCAGTCCCTGCCGCTGAAAAACAGCCCCACAGCATGAGACTGCTACCACCACACTTTACTTTTGGGATGGTACTCTGCAGCTGATGAGCAGAGCTGATTTCCTTCAAACATGATGTTTAGAATTGAGGTTTATCAGAGATAATCTTGTTTCTCAGAGTCTGAGGGTCCTTTAGGTGCTTTTTTGCAAATTCCAAGTGTGTTTTCATGTGTCTTCACTGAGGATAGGATTGAGTTTGGCCACACTGCCATAAAGCCCAGATCGGTGGGGTGTTGCAGTGATGTTTGTCTCCTGTCTCCACATATGATCATGGAGCTCAACTAGAGTGACCATCAGGTTCTTGGTCACCACACTATCCAAAGTCTTTCTCCATCAGTTGCTCAGTTTGGCCAGGAGGCCAGCTCTAGGAAGAGTCATGGTTGTCTCAAACTTCTTCCATTAAGGGTAACAGAGACTAAATGCTTTTGTGACCCTTCAGTGAAGCAGAATTTTTTCTGAACTCTTCCCCAGATGTATGGCTTGACACAGTCGTGTTTCTGAGCTCTACATGCAGTTCTTTTGACCTCAAGGCTTGGTTTTTGCTCTGATGTGCATTATCAGCAATCATACCCATTCAATTGAATTTGCCACAGGATAACTTCACTTGAAGTGTAGTAATATCTACAAGCAATATGAATGCTCCTGAGCTAAATTTCAGCTGTCCCAGATAAGGGTATGAATACTTATGCAATGGAATTATTTAAGTTTTCTATTTTTAATAAATTTGCAAAGATGAAAAAATCCTGTTATTTGCTTTGTTAACATGGTGTATGGAGTGTAGACTGATGTGTAAAAAGTAATTTAAAGCAGTTTAACATAACATTACAGGTCTTATAGAGTTTGATTGTTTTGCTTGGAAATGATAAATCTTGTGTCTGTGTAATTATCCAAATAATGTTTTATTAACAAAGTTCGGGAGGAGCACGTCCAGATAATTAACCTAATTAACACTAGAGGAGCACAATCAATCGGTAATCAAACCAGTTAACAAGATTAGAGGCGTGTGTATATATACACAGCAGACTTACCTAATACACATAAACTTTATTCTATTTATTATATGTAAGTGTGAACTCGTGAAACAGCAGCATAATGCTATTCACACCAGAGTTCAAAAAGAATACCACTAATTTGTTTTTGTAAACAATTTCCACAGTACGTGTTACTATTTAGACTGAAGTATACCTGCCATATTATAATCAGCTATAATAATCAGTGTCGACTGAAATGCTTCTAAACTCTTGAGTTGTTTCTGTTGTTGTGTGTTTGTGTAGGTGACAGCGATGCAGTGATGAACATCACGGCTGTTTTGGGTCACAGCGTTACTTTCAGATGTCCTTCGAACTACAGCGATACTGTTGAAGGCTTGTACATACAGAGAGTTAAAAATGATAAAGTGGATGAGTTCATCAATGGGTTTTATAAAGGCCGTGTGATGGTAGTGTTGCCTGAGTACCGGGATAGAACCAAAGTGAATGAAACGCACCTCAGCATGGAGATGAGAAACATCTCAATCTCTGATGAAGGATTGTATAAATGTGTTGTTTTTATCAACAAAAAACATAAAATCTCAAAGATTCTCCTCAAAGTCACAGGTATGACAACAGGGTTGAGTTAAATGCAGAACTGAAGAATCGGCTCATATTCAGTTTATGAGAGTGAATTTGAATCAAATCGACCAGACAGGAGTTGAATTAGAATTTGAATCTGAATGACAGAAAGAGAAATTAAATAAAGTGCAATTAAAATAAATTCAACCTGATAACAGAAATTTCAAAATGACAATACATATTAATGTTGGCTAATTATGCCTGTTTATTACCTGATATGTAGATTGTATTTCATGTCAAATGATCAGATATTAATTCTAAACTAATTTCAATACTGTCAAAACTATTAATAGCCATCAGTACAATACAATTTTCTATTTATTTATTTATTTTTTTGTTTGCAACACAATATCCCCCACCCTGTTTCCAGGCAAATTAGTACATATTATTTCTGTAAATACTCAATATGTTATGCATGAGAATATATGTTTATATGTAATTCAAATTGAAATGCATGGTTCAGTTCCCAGTTCAGTTCTGAATGATGCATAACATTTATAAACTCCTACAGTGTGTGTGTGTGTGTGTGTGTGTGTAATGAAGTCATTCTGTGAAATATCATTTGAATATGCACATATAGCCTATTTGTGTGTGTGTGTGTGTGTGTGTGTGTGTGTGTGTTGGTTTATTTGCGTATGTAAGTCTCTCCGCGGGGGCACGCATGTATGTACGCATTGGGAACTCACAGACTGTGTGGACAGTCAGTCATCTAGATCAGATTCCAGTCAGATATGCACAAACTCTGATTTGGGTTGACAGCCTGAATGAGGCTTAAGTATTCTGGGATGCTTGTGCTGATGTGGGTTTTGGAGAAGTGAAACAATGAGGGTTTTTCATTTTAATGTCACTTATTCCACTGCTCTCTCCTTTTTTTCAGCCGAGTACAGCATTCCCACTATCACGACAGACTGCAGTGAACTTGAACCTGAACGTGACGATGGCGGCGCAGGAATGAGCTGTCAGTTGAACTGCTCGGCAGTGGGCGGATATCCGGAGAGCGCCGTCAGATGGGCCGGGCTTAATCCAAGCCTGACGAGCATAGTTTACAACGGGAGTTCAGCAGATAACGAGTCCAAAACATGGACCATCAGCCAAACCATCATGTACAACTGCGACCAGCCTACCAATATCAGCTGTGCCATAGGGGGCGCTGTTTCCGACATTATCGACATATGTGAGTGTGTTGGTGGATGTTACTCCATAACTGACTCAAAAGTTGTTGTTGAATCTCAATATTGCTTACAATGATGATTTATAGTGGCCACAACTCCTAAAAGCATAAAAAAGTAGTCTGTATGCCAGTGATACTCAACCGTTTTGGGCCAGCGCCCCCTACCCTTTCATCCAGATCCCTTACCGCCCCTCATCAGATCTAATTGTCTTCACTGAGTATTAAAGTTGATAATTATTTTGTGTTTATAATGACGACTATTATATTTACAGTACTGTTCAAATGATGGGGGTCATTACGATATTAAGAAATTAATACTTTAATTCAAGGATCTGTTAAATTGCTAAAATACCTGTAAATTACTTGACCATAAGAGTATTAACATTTATTTACAGAGGTTTCAAGCATGTTGGTGATTTTCAGTAATACCGCTTTAGCATGTTGAGGTTTCTTTCACACTCTATCTGACACACCCTGTTGCCCCAAAGGTTAAAGAGACTTGTTCAATAATTCCTGCAAGGGAGACTTCAGTTTGTTCTTCATTTCTTGGAACATTTACCTGGATGTTTTCAATTAACTTTCAGTGAAAAATAATTTTTATCCCTTTGTCTAAGCCCAATATATCCATAAAAACCCTGTTTTTATGGATATATTGAATTCCCTGTTTTCTGACCTAGTGAACATAGTTATTTTTGTGGGTAAATATCACATTTATATATATAAATGGAAGAAAGCTTAATCCTCCTTTTCTATATTTCTTCATGATTTTGTGAGAATATTTCAAGGTTTGCTTTGAAATACTTCAACAAAGTATTTGAAGTAGAAAAATGGGAAACGTATGCCCCTCATTGCCAAGTGATGCCCTAACTTATATCTTTATTATAGTAATGCGTCAATTTCAAATCTTGCTTTTTTTGTATGTCACTGGGGTGCCTAATGATGTTGATATGTTCCCTGTCTTGCATTGTACATGTGCAATAAAAAGTGCAAAATGTGCCATAAATTTCAAATAATTCACTTTTCTATTTTCCATTTTCTGTATTTCAACCTTTCTGTTCATCAAAAAATGGAAACACCTCCAGCATAACATTCAGTTATATATAAAATAGTCAGCTATAATAATAATAAGAAGAAATGTTTCTTGAGCAGCAGTCAGCCTGATTTCTGAAGGATCATGTGACACTGAAAGCTGGAGTAGCTAATGAAGCTTTAGCATGACAGGATAAATACATTTTAAAATATTTTCAAATAGAAACTAGTTCTTTCAAATAGCATATTTACTGTATTTTTGAACAAATAAATGCAGCCTTGTTGAACAGAGGAGATTTCTTTCAAAACTATTAAAAAAAAATCTTACTGAATCCCTTTTGAATGGACGTGTATATTATTATATTTATAATATATATTTTAAAAGCATGTATAGCTCATATATAACAGCCTACAATAATCCATATATAATTTTAGAAACATGACAATGAAGCTCTTATTTACATCATGTCTACACTTTGTTACAAATGAGAGTGGTGTAGGAAAATTTCCAATGTTGTTATTTTTCTTATTTTTCATATTTATTTATGCAGTAAATTCCACATTATATTCATGATTCCACAATTATTTTCATTTTATTGTCTTTTGTTACTCATATACTCAAGTATTATTCATTTATTCTCTTTATTATTATTAATTCTATTTATACTCATATTCCATTGATATAGTATTTTCCTCTTGATTTGACATATAAAGTTACATCTCATTATGATTAAAAGATGTTTGGACAGGATGTTGGAAACTTATTCACCGGAAAATATCTTGTATGCAAAGATGTTTTGCTAAATTTGTCTTTTCGTTTCTCATGGTACTAGATGTTCTTTTCCAAGAGCTGGTTTTTACAAGATGATATTTGAACATTGCATAACTGATGTAAAACCACAACCCATGTCTCTATTTTTATCTGACTTCTACCTACTGCATTTCACAGGTCATGTCAAGGACGTGCGCTCCTGTACTTAATTCAACTTAGGTAGGGGAAATATTTGACAATATGTAGATAATGACATAATGGATATATATATGTAGTGTGACGTAAACAGCAGTGATGTAGCTACTAGTAATTGCAAGGAGATGATGTCAGTGTTATTTCAGTGTTAACAATGAAAAGTTTTATTAATATTTTAAATTAGTTTTTATTGTTATATTTTCTATTTTCGTTTTAATTTTTAATTTTAGGTTTTTTTAATATACTGGCAGAAATGAGCTTTCACAGAAATGAGATGAGAGGCAACAGGAAAATCTGAGAAAAGTTAGAATTGTGAAATATAAACACAACTTCAAGAAAAAAAATCAGGATCGTTAAAAAAGGTCAATTGCAAGATTACAACTTACAACTGCAAAAAAAAGGTCAGAATTAGGAGATATAAACTTGCATTTGCAAGAAAACAGAATAACATAGAGATGATGTCAGTGTTAACTATTATAGTTGTAATTTTATATTCATTTTTATTGTTTATTTTCTCTTTTCATTTTTTAGTTTTTGTATATATATTTAATTTTGTATTCATTTTTTGCAAGGTAGACAAGAAAATCTGAGAAAAGTCATAATTATGAAATATAAACTCGCAATTACAAGAAAAAAAGTCAGAATTGGTAGCTATAAACTTGCAATTCTGAGTAAAAAGGTCAGAAGGATTAAAAGTTGCAGTTACTTTTTTTTTTTTTTTAAATTCAGTGGTGGAAATAAGCTACCACAGAAACGAGATGAGAGGAGATAAGAAAATCAGCTATGCCGTTAATGTTGTGTGTGAACTGGAGCGTGCATCCTGAACGGATATGATATAAAACCACACACGTGTAGAGGCCGGTGTACGGCTCTGAAACAGATCAGACCTGCATAACTACAGAGAAACAGATGTCAACATTCATTAAGCTGAATGGCATATCTGACCTACACTGATCTAGTTTTATGTTTCTTAAATCACTTCACGCTAGAAAGGAGATGTCGATCTTAAACATTAGGGTTTTTATTAGTTTTAATTGTTGCATTTTGTGTTTTCATTTTAATTTTTATTTATTTATTTTTTTGTATTAGTCCTTTTTATTAATTTTTATATGTCTATTTAGTTTTTATTCATTTTTTTGTCAGTTTAAGTCCTCTACTGCTCCTGTCTCTCACGGTGTTCCTCAGGGTTCTGTTCTTGGGCCTTTACACTTCATCATCTATATGCTCCCTTTAGGTAACATTATCTGTCATCATGGCTTCAACTTCCATTGCTATGCAGATGACACCCAGCATATCAGTTCTTATCACAACTCTCCTTTTCCCACCAACTCCATATCAGCTTGTATTAATGATATAAATGCTCGGATGACCAGTAACTTTCTCAAAGTCAACACTGATAAAGCAGATCTACTACTTGTTGGTTCACGAAAAAACATTGCTCCTTTCTGTGTTGAAAATGTTAACTTTGCTGGAATCTTGGTTCGACCTTCCACCACCGTTAAAAACTTGGGTATAATCTTTGACTCCTCTCTCTCCTTCCTGCCTCACATTTCTTCACTCACTAAATCTGCATTCCTTCACCTCCGTAATATTGCTCGTTTACGTCGCTTCTTAAATATCAGTGATGCTGAGACACTGGTCCATGCCTTCATTACTTCTTGACTCCACTACTGTAATTCTCTTTTCTATTGCCTACCAAACTCAACAATAAATAAGCTCCAATATATCCAGAACTGCAGCTAGGGTTCTCACTTTTTCAAAGAAATCTTCTCACATTGTTCCCATTCTACACAGACTTCATTGGCTACGAGTTCGTTTTCATATTCAGTACAAGATTCTCCTCATCACCTTCAAAGCACTTCATGGTCTCGCCTCCCCCATATATTTCTGATCTCATTCATTCTTACTCCCCAGTTCGCACACTTCGCTCTTCAGATACTGGTTTACTGTTTATCCCACGCCACAGGTTAGCATTGTTTGGTGGATGAGGGTTTTGTATCTCTGCCCCCACACTCTGGAATTCTATTCCCAAACACATTTGTGATCTTTCTTCATTACAGGATTTCAATACCCATCTTAAAACATATCTTTTCCTGTCTTGTTTCTCTGATCTCTGACTGTATGATCTGATTCATGCCATGGATTTCATGTTTATCTTTATTTTGTTTTCTGTCTGCCATGTTCATCTGTTTTGATATTGTAAAGCGATCTTGAGTTTGCAGAAAGGCGCTATATAAAATAAACTTATTATTAACCAACATAAGAGAACTTTGAAGTGAACTGTAAAATCTGAAGGCGATGTTCCACTCTTGAAATATTAACTTTTGGGAAAAGTTTGGAAATACCTGCTCTACGCACGTGAACACAGACGCAAATTTGCATACAATGCAAGCATGTGTCAGTGTTATTATTGTTAACTACAACTATTATTATTATTATTTTACTACTTTATTGTTTGAACTGAAAATATAAAAAATATAAAAACTGAAATATAAATATAAAAACTGATATAAATATAAAATATAAATATAAAAACTATATAAATATAAAAACTGAAAATATAAAAATAAATCAAAATAAAATAAAACGCCAAAAAAACCTAAAATAAAACTAAAAAATAAATTAAATGCATTTAAAAAACAAAAAAATTAAAAAAACTGAAAATATAAAAATGAAAACTAAATCTAAATATTACTAAAAAATATAATTGTATATAAATGATATATTTTGTATATAATGATACAACAGCATGAAGTGTTGATCAGATACTGTCATGCAGAACAAGTTAAACTGTTTTGATTTGATTTTGATTTTATTGATTTATAATAATGTGGACAATCCCTTTTTATTAAAAAAGAGCAGCTTTAGCCTCTACGGCTAATTTCCAGCTGTAGTCCCCAGCCAGTTGTTAGAAGGCATACATCAAATAAAATACATTACAATTACAATTACAATAAGGCTAAGCAAACATACAAACGTGTGAAACACA
>JAFVLL020022710.1:0-12280 GCA_021397915.2 Tor tambroides
GTGTGTGTGAGACGCGGGAGCTGATGGCAGCGGGCGGTGGATATTGTTGCGGCCCGCCACAAATAAATCAACGTATGGGAAACACTGGAGATTGTCTGTGGGAGTGTCAGTTCTTGAGCACACAGAACGAGCAGCACGAAACATGTAGGGCGAGGGGAGATTTTCCACTAGTAAATCGATCGCGGATGGTTTCATTATCTCGGGCGGATAAAAAAAAAAAATGTAGGAGATAATAATAGTAATAAAAACAAAAATGTTTCACTAAATATACTTGGGTGGCCGTTAATATACCTGGGCGGCCCGCCCAGGTAAAGTCTATGTGTGGGAAACACTGTATGACTTTCTTCTTCCAGACGAACCCAGTCGGAGTTATATTAAAGATTATCCTGGCTCTTCAAAGCTTAATAATGGCAGTGGGTGGCTGTTTTTGTTCAACAGTCCAAAAGTAGTCAAATAAAGTGCATCCATCCATAATATAACGTGCCTCACATGGGGGTGAATAACGGCCTAATGCTTATTTATTATCATTTATTCATGCAATGTTGAACCAAAATATTTTTTCTAAAGCTACTCTTTAATGTCTATTCAATGCTTTTCTCATCACAATAATAAGTTTAAATCATTTTTTGAGGGTAATTTCTCAGCCCAAATTGATCTGTCTTATTTAGATTAATTTAACGGTATTAATTAGATTCCATCGACAGCCCTAATAATAATTGTGAGTATGTCTATGTCTGTAGAGTTCTCTGTCTGTAGGGAGTGACATTGACATGACGGACATCCAGACGCTGGCGGTTCCTCTCAGGAAGTCGTGGGATTCTGCACAGGAAGGGGCGGGCATTGAGGTTTGACGACACTTTTTTGGCAATATTATTCACTTGATTGCACAGACACTATTGGAAGAATTAAATATTGACTGTTTACTATTGTTACTGTTTTTGCTTACATTATCGACACAGTGTTTTCCTGTTTAAAACTCTAAAGTTGCTTTGAGACAATCTGTGTAGTATGAGTAAGGGATAATGCATGGCTAGCTGTGCATTAAATGATGGAGGCCAAGACAACGTGGTTGCCTCTGCGAAGTGCATTAAAATCGTTTAATGCACAGCTAACCATGCATTATCCCTCTTATACCTTGGTCATTTGCCAGCATTTACAAGTTAAAGCTGTTAATGATGTTTCGCAGCGCAATATTTGACCGGAATGGTAAAAATGACGGTTATTTTCATCAGTTACGGCTCGTTAGCATTCTGCCCACTTCAAACCAGACTCATAGATGAAAAAATGCGGCAAGATCTCATTTATTTGAATTAATTATCGATCAAGAGAGAGAGAGTCTCTCTACAAACAATGAAGCTGTGTTACTTCAAAAACAGTGATTTTACACCTCGTTGCTGAGGAATATAATGTAGCAATCTAGTATCTAGGCTATTTTATTAATAAAAGTCACTGGGAAGCATTTACAAGTTTGTGTGTGTGTGTGCGTGCAGCGCAATCTGCGATCTCTGACTCTCTCTCTCTCTGTGTGTGTCAAGTCAAGTCACGTTTATTTATACAAGGCTTTTAACAATACAGATTGTGTCAAAGCAGCTTTACAGTATCAAATAGGAAAATAGTGTGTCAATAATGCAAAAGGACAATAGTAAACACTATTGCGGAAACCTGGACAACTAGATGAGCCCCTAATTATCCGAGAAAAGTAAGGGCCCTAGTACTGAGCCTTGAGGTACTCCATACTGCACTTGTGACTGATATGATACCTCTGATCATCTGATACCTATGATAAGTTTTCAAGTCTATTCAAAAGAATGTTGTGTGTGTGTGAGTGATCTGTGTAGGTTTGTGCACATCAGTTAAAGCAGCGCATTAATGTAAAACTGTGATTAAACTGACATGGAACTACCTGTGCATTAAAGAGTTTTAATGCATACCTGCCAGCCAATCAGAATCGAGTATTCAGGCAGACCATGGAATAAAGCGCTATAGAAATAAAGGTGACTTGACTTGGCAGTGGTCAGACTGTCATCATGCTGACGTGAATCTGTCTCTGTGAGTGTGTTTATGTTTATCTGTGTCTGCGTGTCAGGTGCAGATGTCGAGCTGCTCGCTGTGCCGCAGCTGTAATTCTCTGGTGTACGATGAGGAGATCATGGCCGGCTGGTCGTCTGATGACTCTAATCTCAACACCACCTGTCCGTTCTGCTCCGCGCCGTTCGTGCCGCTGCTAAACGCAGAGATCTGTGACCTGGGGCCCGTCTGCAGGTAACGCAGACTACTACAACTAACACCAGATTCAACATTGATAGTTCAAATGAAATAAACATTAACTGAAATAAAATTACATTTATTTAAAAAAGCAGCATTTCTCATTTACATTTAATTTAATAAAAAAATATATACTAAAATAACTAAAACTGAAATAAAAATTAATTTAAAAAAACTATATAGACATATTTAAAAAAAAATACAATTATTTTGAAACATTATTTATTAAAGAAAATATTTTTTTTTTTATTTAAAGAGTAGATTATAATAATGTCTTCCAAATTTTAATTGTTTTAATAATTAAAAAATAAGGGAAATTCTACTTTGCTTTGAGAACCTAAAAAAAATCACATTTTCAGTCCATTTGATATGTCTGTGATCAGTGAAAGAACAATGAAAGAATCACTGTCTGAAACACTGCTGTCACAACAAACAACTGTTTTTCCAAACTCAAAAATATATTTAAAAAAATTCTAAACAAATATGTGAAGTTTGTAATTGTTTCTGCAACACAAAATTTCTTATGATTTTATATGATTTTATATAATTTGCTTTTGTCCAGTACAGCATCTCTAAGACAATTTTATAAATGCACCAAAAATATTAATATGAAAATCTAAACTAAGGTTTCCCAAAATGTGGAGCGATATTTACATGATCTGCAGCTTCATGAACCTATGAATACATATAAAATACCAATAGAGTGTGTGTGTGTGTGTGTGTGTGTGTGTGCGTGCGTGCATGTGTGTGTGTGTGTCTCTCTGTGTGTGTGTGCAGTGTGGAGCGCAATAACCTGAGCACGGAGGATGAGCTGGAGAACATCATGCGTCCTCCCTCCGCTCCGGAGGACACACTGCACCTGTGTAACGGCGTCAGAGAGACGGACTCCAGCTCTGAGACCAGCAGCCAATCAGAGAACAGCGTGCCGTCGGTGGGCGGAGCCCCGCAGGTGACGGTGGCTTACCTGAGCCCGCTGGTGCTGCGCAAGGAGATGGAGAGTCTGCTGGAGAACGAGGGCGAGGCTGTTCTCTCTCAGGTCCAGCTGCTGGACAGTCACTCCATCCTCTTCTGGAATCTGGTTTGGTACTTCACTCGTCTCGGCCTGCCCAGTAACCTGCTGCAGCTGCTGCGGACGTCTCCGCTGACCGCACGCCTCACACAGGTCTCACACACACACACACACACACACACACACACGCATACTCACACACACAGAGGAGCTCAGCTGACTGTGTTTGTGTGTCAGGGGTCAGAGGGCACGGCGGTGCGTGTGAGGCTGCTGTGGGACACACTGACCCCGGATGCAGAGCAGTGGCCGCCGCTCTACATGCTCTGGAGGATTCACAGTAAGACACACACACACACACACACAGGGCCCAGCAGTCATAATGCATTCAGAATCTCTGTACTAATTTAACTTTCCTCAATCATGACATAAAAGTCATGACTTAATATTTTTCAGCTAAAACCATATTGATCATCAGCTTCTCATTAATAAGTGAATGTGAAAAAATGTCAAAGTTTTGAATGTTACCATGTTATTACTGCATTTTAAAAACTGAAATTCCAAATGTAAAAAAATAAAAACTATAATGCAAAATACATTCTCTTTCTCTGAATCAACAAATTGTATACAATTTATAACAACTTATAATCTGAGAATTAATTTTTAACTCATGATTGCTCAAAAACAGTCCATATTTATGAAACCTACATAATTATTTCTATCAAAACAAAATAAACAGTACTCTGAAATGTTTTAAAGTTTATAAATAAATTCATTTTACTTAAAGTAATCTGTTTTTCATGCTGCAAGGGTTCTTCAATAGATGTACATATTCATGTTCATCAACAAAATTCAGTCCAAAAGTATGAGATATGAGGAAACGCTGGATATATTTCATTTTTTGACACTAATATAATTTCATAGATCATTTTACAAAAAGTACATACATACCCAGGTCAAAATAACCCAAACACAAAATCTGTCACGTGTTTTTAAATGTTTATGTATCTTAAAAAAAAAAAAAATTGTAAAAAAAAAATCTGAAAAAAGAAAGATTTTGAGGCTCTTGAAGCATTCGCAAAGTTTTATTCCTTTACTAAAAACTGCATTTTTTAGAATTTTTTTAATGTATCTATTCTGGGTCGAAACAGACATGAAAGAGGGTAACACTTGGCAAGTGCCAAATGCATGTAACAATCAGCACTGGCGAGTATATGTAATCACCTACATTATTAATAATCTGCTGATTCCCGTTATTGATTGATGTGATTCCCCTCCCGTCCTGCAGGTGGCGTCCCCATGCGCAGCTACAGTTGGCGGCATCACAACCATCCCTTCAGCCTCAGCTTCCTGGAGGAAGTGCTGCGCTGGATCGGCATGAACGAGGTGCACAAGGCCATCACGCTCTTCCTGGATGCGGTTGCTAAGCAGCCCGGCACTCCGCGGATACAGAGGTGAGGTGTGGTGATGCTCAGGTGATGCTCAGGTGAGTCTGAAGCTCACAGACTCTGACGTGTGTTTGTGTGGATCTGCAGGAGTCTGTACAGAGAGATGCTCTTCCTCACGCTGGCCGCCATGGGCAAAGATCACGTCGGTGAGTCGCGCAAAACCAGCAAACTCCAATAAAAAACAGCATTTATTTTTACATTATTTTTATTTCTGCATTAGAAAGAAAACTTAAAGCAATAGTTCAACAACAAAAAAAAAATCGACATTTGCTGTTATTGTTTGTTTTTTTTTACTCTCAGGCCATCCAAGATGTAGGAGACTTTTTTCTTCAGTAGAACAGTAAAGAAGATTTTTAGCTGAAACCATGATCCTTGGCAATTCATAAAATGCAAGTCAATGGCTACTGGCACTATAAACGCATATACAGGCAACACAAAATTAAAAATTGACTCCTGACAATATATATTCAGGTCTTATGAAGCTTATGAAGCGAAACAATCAGTCTGTGCAAGAAACTGAACATTATTTACAGCATTATTACCTGTAATCCAGCGCCTCAGACAAACAGGAAAATATCAGATTAGATTAGATTAATGTATGTATATGTGTGTGTATGTATTATGCATGTGTATACATCATTGAACAGAGTGCAAGTAATGAGGTAGAGCAACAGAGACCAACTTAATGCAAATTACTGTAAATATAACATAAGGTGCAAATGAACAAGTGTAACATAGAAGGTGCATTATACAGGGCCGATCTAAGCGCATGGTCTAAAGCGCAAGGCGCAGGTGCACTTAGGGTGTGTCCGAATCCACTTTTGCTAGTTTAACGACGGGAAAAACGGTCGGCGGAATTTGCAAGAGCAAATTTTTAGGCATTTTTATATTTATGTAGCCTACACAATAATAATCTTTTACATTGTAATCCTTTAATTTTTAATATTTGGCATGTTTGTGTGCTGCTGTGAGTCCCTGTGTGTGTAATAAGCAGAGTGTTCGCATGTTGTGGACCCACCTATAGGCGCATATTACTAACGCGCTCTTTAAATAACAAAAAAATACTGCGCCATTGACTTTAGACCAGGTTTTAGTTGGTCAATGGCACAGTCTATTTCATTTGCCTCAAAATAGCAACGTACAAATAATGCACCTGAACACACCTCTTTTTTAGACCAGCACGCCCATGAGCGCACAAATGGGTGCAAATGCATTTCCTGTTTAAACAACGTGGCGCAGGATGTGAAAATGATAACTGCGTCGGGTTGAAACTAGCAAAAAACACTTGCGTCGTGCCTGGCGCCGGGTGTATGATGGGGCCCACAGAATGAGGTAAATCAATAATGTATATTTCTGTATGGCCAGTGACCATAACAGTGCAAATGGCATTAGGAGGTAGTAATGTGCAAAGGAATTTGCAAAATATCAGGAGGCATAATAATAAACATTGTAAGTGTGCATAGAAGACAGGATATTGTACAGAGCATCTAGGATGTAGTGTTCAGCGTCTGAGATTAGCATTCAGTAGGCTAACAGCAGAGGGAAAGAAACTGTTCCTGAGTCTGCTGGTGGGGGGATGTGGGGGGACAGGTGAGCTTCCCTTAGTTTCCTAAGGAAGTAAAAATAAAAGAGGTGTCGAGGGTCCAGGAAAGATCCTCAGAGAGACGGACATTAAGGAGCTTGAAGCTAGCCACATGCTTTACTTCAGCTCCATCAATGTAGATGGAAGTGTATGCATGGTTCTTCCTGGTTCGCCGGTGATTTACAATCAGCTCTTTGGTCTTCTGGGTGTTGAGTGCAAGGTTGTTGTTGGCACACCACGCTGCTAGATGCTGAACCACCGTGGTGTCATCTGCATACTTGATTATGGAGTTAAAGCCATTCACAGGTATGCAGTCGTGGGTGAAAAGGGAGAAGAGGATTGGGCTCAGCACAGAGCCCTGTGGTACACCAGTGTTTAAAGTGAGGATGGAGGAAGTGTGGTTACTGATTCTAATAGACTGTGGTCTGTTGGTGAGAAAGTCCAGGCTCCAGTTACAGAGGGTGAGGCAGAGGCCAAGATCAATGAGCTTGGAGATCAGTTTGGATGGGATCACAGTATTGAAGGCGGAACTGAAATCAATGAATAGCATCCTGACGTATGTGTTGTTACTGTCCAAGGAGAGGTTGAAAATGTTTGTGATGACCTCAGCCAGCTGATCTGCACAGGCCCTAAGCACTCAGCCAGGGATTCTTTCAAACAGTTTGTTTCAGTGAACTGGTTCAATTCACTGTTTGTTTACGCAATCATGCAATGATGTAATGTATATACAATTATATTATTAAATCACCCAATTATGATGTGAAGTGTCATGTCTAAAGCATATAAAGTGAATAAACTAGTCTTCATCAGCTCACCTTTTTACATAAGCAAAGAGAAACCATAAAAACTTCAGTCTGAGTCAAGTCGGGGATGTAACTGTTCGTGTATGTATTGTGACAAGTTTGTACATAATGTGTAGCTTTTTTGACTCTAAAAGTGATGGTAGCCATTGACTTGCATTTTATAAATTCACCAAGGACATGGTTTCAGCTAAAAATCTACTTTAATGAATAAAAAAAAGTATATCTCGCATGGCCTGAGAGTGAGTAAATTAACAGCAAATGTTGATTATTGGGTGAACTATTGCTTTAACGGTAAAGATATTTATGTTTTATTATGTTGTGTGTCCGCAGCTTCGTTTGATAAGCGTTATAAGGCGGCGTACCAGCGCTTGAGCAGTTCTCTGGGCCGAGAGGAGCTGAGGAGGAAGAGAGTCCAGCCGCCCAGTCCTAAAGCCGTCGACTGCAGACGCTGCTTCCTGCTGCCGCTGGAGTGCTGATCTCACACACACACACACACACACACACACACATATACATACACAAACACACACTCCGCTCGTCTCGTCTCGCCGTCGTCTTCACGCTGCTTGAGAAGGAAACGCAACACAGTCTGAGCGCTTCTGCTGGTACGCTCACTACAGATGCCGCTGTGCATTATGGGAACGCGTGACCCTTTCACCAAAACTGCTTCTGTATCCCACAATGCCGAGCAAACTGACACCCGGCCGCCCCTCGGACGATTTCATAGGATCTGATGTGGCGTCTGGATTTACCTCGTTTATTTCTGTTGGTTTGATTTCATGGAACTCAAAGATGAAGATCCGGGTGTATACACCGGAAGGCATCATGGGAGTTTGTTGAGATGATTCTGCACTGGAGTGACGCTTTGAGCTTCTTTATGTTTGTGTGAGATGTTTCCCGACCAGCAGATCCATCATCTCTGTTCTGGACAGGAGTTAAACTAGTCTGGTCAGGACTAGTTAGTTCCTCTGAACGTGTTTGTGTGTGTGTGAAAGAGAAAGCAGCGCTGCTGTCGATCTACAAACACAAACACGTTTTACTCAAGTCATTTTAAAGGGTGTCATGTGATGCTCTGTGACTGTAGGAGGATCCTGGAGAATCATGACTTCCTGTAACGCTCTGATTGCTCTGACCGTCAAACACATTCACCTCCAAACTCTCACTCGTGTGAAAAACAGATCATTCATCGTTCTGTCATCATTTCCTCTCATTCGGACCTGTGTGAAGAGATTCTGAGAAATGAACCAGTGTTTTCTGTTCATATAATGTAAATCAGTGGAGTCTAGTGTTGTTTGGTTCCCAACTTTCTTCAAAATACAGTTACATTTATTCATCAAATCATCCATTTTCAAAACATCAAAAGAAACATGAACAGCATGAGGGGAGTAAATGATGACAGAATGATGATTTTTGGCTGAACTGATTCATTAAATGCAACATCATGGCAGAATTTGTAGATTTTATTTATGCTGTTTTCAATCCATGTTTTTTTATTTAATTTTATTTTTTTCAATATACAGTAGGAGTCCAGGACATAATGCAAAATTAAAAAAGGAACTAGATGCATTCAATCCAGCTTACTTCCTGTACATTTCACAACAAATGTTTAATAGCAACAGAACTAAAACAAAGTTACAAAGTTTAATTTACAACAATAATTTGCGATGACACCAATGATATTTTTGTTATTGTTTTACAGTGTTGTGTGTGTTTCATTGAGGAGTATTTTGGAGATAAATGTGTTTGATTTTTTTTTTAACTATGGAAAAAATCTAGAAATACTTTACAGTAAGATTTCATTTGTTAATGCATTAGTTAAAGTGAACTAATAAACAATATATACATTTACAGCATTTTTTAATGTTTGTTAATAATGCAATTTTTAAAATGCATTGTTTGTTCATGTTAGTTAGCAGTGCATTAACTAATGTTAACAAATACTTTTGGTTTTAATAATATATATTAGTAAATGTTCAAATTTCCAGTATATAAGATGAATAAATGTTGTAGAAGGATTTTTCATTGTTATTTGATGTTAACTGATGCAGTGAATGAATGTTAACAATTGAAAGCTTACTGTAAAGTGTTGTGTGATTTTCTCTAATCAAACGTGGTTTCGTGGAGAGTGATCTGCTGCGATTCATGTTCTGTTGTGTCAGGAAGCGTCTCTCTCTCGTTTGCTCTTCTGATCTGTGTTTCTTGAGTTTTTGTGTTTGTATGAGTTTCTTCTCCTGGAGTGAAACAGCTGTGATCTGTGTTTAAAATCACCGTTACAGAGGAAATGCTCGTGACTGTAGGATTGACGCCACATTCATTAGTCTTAATTTTATTGAGGAGGAATATGAAGCTGCTAGAAGAGTTTTAGTGGCATTAGAGGAAGTGATGTCAGAGGAAGCTGTAGTTTGTGCTCTCATTCACTGCAATAACCGCGGAGCAGCCGAGCTTCACTGCAGCATGAACGTCTGCATTTATCAAGAGAACAGAGATTATAAAGCTATATTTAACTTTTCATGTGTTTGCTGTGCTAATTTATATTGATGTGACCTTTGACCTTTGTTGTGAATGTTGTTTTGTTTTTTCTTTTTTAAGAAAAGAGTTTTAAGAACCAAAATTCTGTGTGTTTTTTCAGAGTTTGTTATAAATAATTAGCACGAGACCTTGTATTTATCAATTATTGCATGTATAAAATTAGAAAGAAAAATATTTAGTGGAATAAAACAAGAATCAAAGAATATAATTAGCACAAGTATAAGGAAAACAAAAACATTTAATATGTGTGTATACAGTATATATATATATATATACAGTTGCAAGAAAAAGCAAGTGAACTATTTTCAATTTTCCAGTTATCTGCATAAATTGGTCATGAAATTTGATTTGATTTTCACAAATATCAGGCATTTATTACAAATATCAACAAACACAATATTTCTAAGCTGATAAAACACAAACAATCATCATCTTTCATGTCTTTAATGAGCACACTCATTAAACGCACAAAGTGATGGTGTCACTAAATGCCAATTGGAGTCAGATGTTAGCAAACCAGGAGTCCAATCAATGAAACGAGAATAAAGGTGTGGTTTAGAGCTTATATAAACACCTAAACAGTGTCAGTGTGCTATTCAGAAGCAGCATTAGCTGATGTGAGCCATGCCTCACAAAAAAGTTACAGAGTAACCTCAGAGACTTTAGATATTCATCAGTCCATGTCTATAAATGGAGTCGATTTGGTACTATGGCTACTTTCCATAGAAGTGGGTCAGCCAAGAACCTTTTATAGGCACAATGCAAAAAGCTCAAAGAGGTGAAAAAACCCTAGAGTAAAAGCTAAAGACTTGAAGGATTCATTGAAGCTGGTTAACATCTCCGTTCATGAGTCAACCATACGTAAAACATTGAACAGGCATGATATCCATGGAAGGACACCACAAAGGAAGCCACTGGTCTCCAAACAAAACACTGCAGCACACCGAAAGCTTGCCAAAGACCACCAAGACACATCAAAACACTACTGGGAAAATGTCTTCCGGGTAAATAGAATATTTGGTAATAACTGGAGTTAAGGAGCTCCTATCTACAGTATGTCTACCCTAATTTGCGTGTGCTGACATCATGAATCATCTTGGCTAGACTGCGGAGATGTTTAAGAGGAATACAGTTTAACAACCTACGGCATGTGGATACACTAACATCAGAACAGGCCAGTACTCAAAATGACACTTTTGATTGTACCATAGCGACTCTAGCATTCGTCAATGCCAGAAGCCTGTTTCAATAAGGAGGTTCAACCAACTCTGAGTTTAAACTTGAACTCCGAGTTGACTTACCATGAGACGGGAAACTCATTTCGGTTTCAGAATGACTGGATTGTGTTAGTTCATTCAACTCTGAGTAGGTTGATGGAGTTCAGTGCGTGCAGCACCACGACTATGAAAAGTCATGATCAGTGGAGCTCCGAAATTGATTCACCATGGCAACAGCAGCTGACAAAAAGACATCTGCGTACTTCTGAGTCACTGCGTAACTTTTGTTATTAAGAATTACTGTTATAATATCAGAGGTGAAAACTGTAAATTATTGAACTAATATTAATTTTAATGGTATCCAATGGCAAAAAAAAAAGGGAAAAAGACAGAAAAAAGAAAAAAAATACGTGGCAGCAGCTAAAAATTAAGTATAAAAACATTTCAATCAAGGTAAAACTTTAAGCATGAAAGGTTCATGGGTGTAAGCTAAATGACTTTACAAACATTTGACATGATCATTCAGTGTCTATTTCAGTGCGCTCCAGCTTTTTCCACATAGTCTAACACCCTTTTCACATAATTAAATAATCTCTAATCTAACCTGTTACATTTCTTAATTAGTGTAATAAAATTAACTGACTTGTTGACAGCAAGAAGGCAGAGGCTGCAAAAAGGGGGGAAAACCTGCACCAGCAGCACTGACAGATGAAGAGGAGATGGCCATGTATTGGAAGAATTTTAAAGTTAAAATCTGCATACAGGATTTATAATCTGCTCTGCACATTATCTCTGATGTTTTAAAGTGCATTTTTCTTATTTTGCAAATTATCTGCCAATAGGGTAAGAAATTACAAATATTCTTGTTTACGTTTGCATTAAGATTATTTTTCTTACCCTATGGCAGACAGTTTTATGTAAAATGCACTTAAAAGGAAAATCCCCCAGGAAACAAGACTAAAATACTCAGTAAGAAAAAGCTAATTTCTAGTATTTGTACAGGCTTTACATTTTATTTATCTTTGAAACAGATTTGTTACCTGACAGCATTAATTAAAGTTTCTCAAGGATCAAGATGAAGTTATTCTGCATCTCCTGTGCTCCATCAAGCCTCTCCCATAATAGCTGTCACCGCTCAAATTAATGCACGGCTCAGATTATCTGTATAGCATGTGTGTAAGACCACGATAACTGACTCTGAGTATAAGTTACCTCTCTTTCAGAAACGGGCTTGATTTACCCTGCTTTCTCGGGTTTGACAAACCTCCCACTTTGAAATGGAAAACCCAGAGTTTCCCTGATTTCAGGGTTAACATATTCAGTTTTCACTAAATTTCCTTTCAGAAACGGCCCCAGATCTGTTGCAAACAAAACATCTATTTTAAATGATTTCTTTGTATCATGAAGATTAGATTTTTTATTTGTTACTG
>JAFVLL020022711.1:0-38571 GCA_021397915.2 Tor tambroides
CTCTCTGGCATTTACGTATTTTGCTTAAAACAGTATTAAGTTACTCTGAACTGATTACTGATAAACCCAATTGACTTAACGGCATCCTTATTGTTCTTTCTTATAATTGCCAATCAAAACAAGTTTAGCCTCCTTGTTATCCATTTGAAATTCAAGCCCGGCCAGCCACCACAGTATCAGATTAAATGATCGTGCTGCAGTGTTGGGTGTCTGGATCCATGAAAGGGTGAATTTGGGGGTCACTGATTGTAGAAGAGGGTCTGATCTATTAAAGTAATGGACAAGTAGAAAGTTTGACCATATGGGTCACTCATGTATTATTTAATCAGCTGCCACTGGAGCTCAGATTCTGATGGTTATCATCTGAGAACTGATGTGCATCACCATACCCAACTTTTTTTTTTTTTCTTCTGAAGATGTTTTTGAGTCATCTGAGTTCATTATGCATTAGAAATTGTTTAAAAATATAAGAATATAAGTAAATGTTTTAGTGCACAATCGATGATTTTTATTTGGAGAAAAAATAGTTGAAAAGAAATATTTATAGCATTCCATCTATACTTTACTAGTAATATAAGCATATGATCTGACTCAAAAATTATTTGCTTGAAATTTACTGTCAGAAATCACTTTGTAGCATCAAAAATAATTGTCCTTAAATTTACTTTTACATAAAAGTGAATCTTTCAGAAAAACGTTTCACAGTGATGATATTTGTTTCTTTTTTAAAATATTAAATCGAACTCATACAGGCTTTTCTGAGTAAATCGTAAATTGATATGAACTTTTAATATGTAACTAATAAAATAACTAGTAACCATAGTTCTACTGTAAACTACCATAGCAGTGTTAGTACTATGGTAGATCTTGATATATTTTAAAAAGTAAAATTATTACCTTTACCATAAATATGTCCAAAATAGGCCATGTGTATGATGTCGTATACAAATGCATAAAATTCACATGGATTATTATTAATTTTTTTTTGTACCAAATGATTTACATTGTTTATTTTCTGGTTAAATCCTAATATGAACCTCATATAACAGTCTGGGACATAAAAATTACTATTTAATAGAATTTATTTAATGCATGTAATAAACAGCAATGCAGCCCCACAAGTAGCTTAATTTTTACGTTACCGTACAATATGCCACATATTATTATCATCATTATTATTAATGCCATGTAAAAAACAATAAAAACACACTGAGATATAATAAGAAATGAAGAGTTTATTTGCAAAAACATAACTCTTATTTTATTGTGTTATGTTTTTATTGTGTTTTATTGTGTTAGTTAGCTGTATTTTTGAAGTTATTATTTAATCAAAACAACCCAACTGCAGTTTGATTGATATTAATTGGAATGCAGAATAAAATAACAATAAAAAAAAAGTTATCTGTTTTTGCAAATAAGCTCATTGAAAGGCAAGAAAAGCAAAACAAAGAAATAATAAATGAGTGTCAGAGTACAATAATAATAATAATAATAATAATACAATAAAACTAAAAATATAATATACAAGAGGATAAAATACGACTCCATGAAAAAAAAATCATACTTGCTTACAATATATTTATAGAAATGCTGAATCGTTGAACCGGTTCATATAAATGAAAGTTTCGAAAAAACGATTTGTCTTTAATTATTAGCCTTAGCCTTTAAATTATTGGCTTTTTGTTTATAGAAAATAAAAAAAGAGCAAAAAACATTCAAGGCTTTACAAATCATCACTGTTATTATTATTATTATTTTTTATTGCAGGTATAAACAGTTAACTTCAATGAATATAACATTGGATGACATTATAAATATAGAAATAATATAGGAAGACAATAAAGAAAATAAATGAAAAGGATAAAAATATAAAACAAAGAAGTACAGAGGTAGTAAATCAAAAATTAGGTAACATTCAGCAGATCATTATACAGTTTCACAAATTTGACACTTTTTTTGGTGTCAATATTTTTTAGTGTTATAATTAGGTAGTTAAAGTCACAAAGAAAATGATGTGATTTTGGGGATGTTGAAGAAAATTTACATTTATGAATATAATATTTTCCCAACAAAATAAATACATTTCCTATATATTCTGTTATGTTTACAATGAGAAAAATAACAAAATATATCACACATAGTTAAATCAATGTCTGCATTGGATTCTGAAGAATTTTGACACTTCAGACCAAAAATGTTTAACAAGGGATCATTTTTTTTAAAAAGATTATCAATAGACTCAATACTGACATTACAGAAATTACAATTCAGATGAGGATTAACAAATTTGGATGTAATCTCATTACTGGGGTGTATGTATTTTGCAAAATCTTGAAATGTATTTCTTTAACTTTATTGGGGACACAGAATTGTCCCCAAAAGGTAAGAGCCATGCGTTTTCCCCCAATTAATCTTATCTATTAAAGAATTCCAAAAAAATGTTCCCCTTGGAGTAATTCTTTTCCTTGACTAAAACACATTTCTTGTAATTTTATTACCACATTTTGGGTCATAAATACACTTGTCATCAACCAAAAAATTTGGCTCCCTTTTTACAATCACTTCAAACGATAGATGACATTTCATTAAGTGAACAAGACCATTTGGTATAGCTTTAACAATTGTAAGAAATTTCTTACGAACAACAGGAAAATTGTATTTAAACTAGTGCTGTCAAACGATTAATCGCGATTAATCGCATCCAAAATAAAAGTTTTCGTTTACACAATATATGTGTGTCTTCTGTATATATTTATTTTGTATATATAAAAGACACACACATACAGTATATAATTTGAATATATTTATATGTTTATACATTTATATATTCATATTATTATATTTTATATTATATAAAAATATATTTAATATATAAATACAACATATTTTTCTTAAATATATACATGCGTGTGTTTGTATTATAATAAATATACACAGCACACACACATAATCTGTAAACAAAAACATTTATTTTGGATGCGATTAACCGCGATTAATCGTTTGACAGCACTAATTTAAACATACAATCACAGTAAGAATAAACATTCCCTTGTGGATCTAGTATATCGCAAAGATAAATAATACCTTTTTCATGCCAATTCTTAAGAAAAATCGACTTGTTCTTTACTAAAATGCTCTCGTTATTCCATAGCTTCACTTTTTACACATCACCCACTGCACTAACTTACATATGCAGGTGATCTAATCGAGTACGCTGTAATCGATCAGACTCTCCGCTCTTCTGCGCATGCGCGATGGATTGCTCCACAGTGTTTCGCTCGGGAAGTAAAGATGGCGGCTCCTATGGAAGCGCCAGTGTCCCTATTCACGTGAATGATCAAAACAAAGCCTTTCCAGGCGCCGTGAGAGCGGGCTTTCGGGAGCGAAGACATGTGTGAGAGTTACGCACGCTCGCTGCTGCGGGTCTCTGTGGCGCAGATGTGTCAGGCGGTGGGCTGGGATGCCGTGCAGCTGAGCGCCTGTGATCTGCTGTCCGATGTGCTGGAGAGATACTTACAGCAGCTGGCCCGGAGCTGCCACCGATACTCCGAGCTCTGTGAGTCGTTAAAGCTTCCTTTCTGACTCTAATATCAGTCTGTGTTGGAGTAGTGTGCTCTAGAGTAGTGTACGCTGAAGATAGTGTGTTTGTTGATAAGCCCCGCCCACTACAAGACTAGTGTTGTTAGCATGCGAAGCTAACTAGCTCCTCAAATGATGCTTTTGCTGTTAAGGCGTTAAAACCTTCTTATTGAACTGCTTTTAGTCAATTTCTTTGACTTCTTGACACATTGTTTTTTGTAAGATGTTAGTTTTGACGCTAGCCATCGAACTTCTCAGTCTGTATGTTTTGACAGCTGTCTAGAAGCTAGCTAGCTGGCTGTTTAGGCTTTTAACAGATATCAATCTTGGCTTAACAGACTATATGTTGCTCAAAATTAAGTGAAATGTGAAATCGTGTCCCTTTCGGAGCTTGAATGTTTGCTGCGTCTTAGACCAGATAATGAGGAATAGTTTGCAAGGATGCAGAGTATGGTTTCCCACTTGTTGCCATAGTGATGTGAGCTGCAGCATCATCTGTGTGTGTATGTGCAGTTCATGTGTTCAAAACAGTGTTATTTTAATATAATCCAGATACTGTTATAGTATTTATTAATTTGTTTTAAGAATTAGTTTTTGTGTTTATATATTGTTTTCATTTTAATTTAAAAGTTGTAGTTGTGTTTTTAAAGATGTTATTTCATTTGTAGTTATTTCAGTGTGTCAAATTTGCATAAAACAAGTTCAAGTATTTTTATATTTTGCTCATTTAGGTTATTTTATTCTAAGTACCAATTTTTTAATGTTTTAGTTAACTGTAATGACCCTTCAAAACAGACACACTTTCTATTATATGTGCATACAGTAACAAAAACTTATATCTGAAGCTTTTTGTGATATTGAGAGTCTGCAAAACATTGTTCATTTATGTGTTTTTTTATTATTTAAATGTTTGGAAGGTTTTTTATTAATTTTTGTTTTGAAAGTGTTATTTTTTTTATCATTGAGAAACTATTATACTTTTATTAATATCTTAAATTAGTTTTTATTTTTGTAGTAAGTAGTAGTAGCAAGTTTTGGTAATTTTGTTTGTTTTTGTCATTTGAATTATTTTTGAAGTCTATTGAAGTCTATTGAAGTCTTTTGAAGTCTTTTGAAGTCTATTGTTTTTATTACACATTTTATTTCTTTTTTATTATTAACCATAATAGCCCTGATTCCAAACAGATACACTTTCTTTTATTTGTAATTAAACAACTTGGCTATATCTTAACCTACTTGTTGTCAAAGTGAGAGTCTGCAAAACAGTGCTCATTAGGGTCCATGTTTTGCTGTTTTTGTGTATTTAATTGGCATGTTTGGAAAGTTTTTGTGAATGTTTGTTTTGGAAGTTTGATTTGTTTTCATGCAACTGTAGAAATGTTTTGAAAACATGGTTTTCAAAACAGATACACTTTCTTTTATTTGTGCATTTAGTCATAAAACAACAATATCTTAACCCGTTTGTTGTCAAAGTGATAGTCTGCAAAACATTGCTCACTGTGTGGTCCATATTTTGCTGTTTTTGTGCGTTTAATTGACCATATTTGGAAAGTTTTTGTGAATGTTTGCATGCAATTGTAGAAATGTTTTGAAAACTTGGTTGTCACATGAAAGCATTTATTTTTGAGATGTAACTAATAACATTATCGCACAGTTGAAAGGTATCTTTTATTTATTTGTATATTTTTTGATATTTATTTATTCTTTTATTTTTTATAATAACCACTAAACTGTATAATTTACCTTGTCTGTCCGAGGCAGTTTCCTACATATTGGTGTGTTTTCTTTCTCTCTTTAAATATTTTAGGCTTAAATAGTGTATTTATTTATTTATCTATCCATTTTTTATTATATTGTATTTGAGGTTGCTGAGCACACATCAGTTCCGTACGTTGCATAGCATAGTCTCTCTCATTTCTTTCAGACGGACGTACAGACCCTGGACTGAGTGATGTGGACCAGGCTTTTGGACTTTTGGGAGTCAGTATATCTGAACTCGAGGACTATGTAAATAACATGGAGCCTGTTGGCTTCCCACAAACAATCCCTCAGTTTCCCATCAGCAAGAGCAGCGTTCTGCAGTTTCCTGCTGCTGGCTTTGACACGGACGCCCGTGATGCCCTGAGGGGAGAGAGAAGAGACTATATCCCAGAGTACTTCCCTCCGCTCGTCTCACTGCAGGAAGGTACGTACCACCATCGCTATAGAGGCAGAACTAACTGTTTGTGACAATTTGCTGATTTATTGGCAGATGTATTTGGCTTAACGAAAGTGATTTTCTGGGGCCATTTTTAACTTGGCATCTTAAAAATAAAACAATTTAAGGGCAGCAAATGGTACACACAGAAATTCTGAATTTAAGTGAAGCGTAACATGCTAATTATTAATTTGTAAGTGACGTTTAATTACAATGTTTTTATTTGTATTTAATATTTATATATTTATATTTCCTTTTAATTAGTAATTAACATGAGCTGTGTTGTATTTATATAAACTCTGAACAAAAAGAATGATGCATAATATTTTCACATGATCATTGAAATTTTGGGGAAAAAAAAGAGTTGACATTAGTTCCTTTGGTCACCGCACACATACACACATACTAAAGGAAAATAGAATTAACAATGGTTAAAATGAGCTGAAAATAACTATGTTAAATATAGGAGAGAATATAGGGAGGGTAATTATTTGGCACAATGCCTGAAACTTGGTATTACGAGCACTTCCTGTGTCTATTTGCCTCTTTAAGATGAATCATTTTATGTATTCCCCAATTGTCGCTTTGGATAAAAGCGTCTGCAAAGTGACTGCAAAATACACACACACACACACACACACACACATATATATATATATATATATATATATACATACATACACACACACACACACACACACACACACCATAATATAAACCGTTTATAACAAATTTATGACATGAATATGTCTACCCCACTAATAATGAAAAAGCAAAATCTGTACCATTTCACACATTTCTAATTACATGCAATATATACTGTCGTGCCACCCAGTCCTAGCTCAAGTACTCATGCCCATCTTGCCAAAATGCATTGCTGTGTGCCCATATTGAGTTCTGTCCCATACAGTGGTGCACACAGGAACCTACGTATCCCATGATCCCTAGGGTTGGGTATCGTTTGGTTTTTTTTCAAAGATTTGTTGGACTTGTATTATTAGAGCTTTTCGACTTGAGTTCACGTACATTTTCTCAGTCGGGAAATTATTCTTCACGTGCGGTGCCGGTGATGATGCTTCTTGCGTTCGTTTCGGAGAAACAAAGGACAAATATTTTAATCGATCGCTCAGGCATGGCACCGAAATGAGGCACCGAAATCTGCATTCTGATTCGGTTCTAGTACATACCGGTTACATAGGTACCGGTGCCATATTGGTACCGGGTTTCGGTACCCAACCCTAATGATCCCCCAGTGCTGCAGTCCTTCACTCTCACCCCATCCGGCTCATATCTCCCACACACAAACACACATTCGCCTTCTCATCACACACAGCGGAGGCAGTGCCAGTAGGTGGTGGAGGGGCGGACATGATCAGGGTTGTTTCGGCTCGGACAGGAAGCTCTCTGGCTGTGAGGTGTGTTTGTGGGTGTCGGTGTGTGTGAAACAGGAAGTCGGCGGGCTGTAGGCTTTCAGCCATGTGTGTGTGAGAAGCTGGCGGAGGTCCGGCCCGGATGGCAGACATCCCAGGTGAATGTGTGTGTGTGTGAGAGAGAGTCCAGCCAGGGCAGGGGGTCTAACTGGGCTTGGAGCCAGCGCTCAGCTGGATGCCCCTCTGCCAGAAGAAAGACTCAGGGTCTCTTTTTCTCCCTCTCCTCCATTTCCATTTGTTTCTTTTTTCCTGTCTCCCGTTTCTTCCTCATAGATCAGTTGGAGGCCATATTACACCCGAACACACTCATGCCACAAATCTGCATGTGCTCTTATAGGCAAAACAGACAAAAGTTTAAACATACAGTGCATTCTTCTGTAATATATAATATGTACTATATGTATTTCTCTCCAAACCACAAAGGTTATGGAGCCCCACTGTGTCTGAGTGTTACGAACATAAATGGATTTTTGTGTGGTTAGTATTTTTAGTGCTACTTGCTTAAGGAAACTTATTTTTCACTTTTGCTCATGGTTAGGGTTAGTGATTTGAACAGACCCCTTGTAATAAGGATTAATTGTTGAGATTTCGCAAGCGATTACACGCTCACATGATGCAATCAACAGCGAAAGACAACTCATCTCACTATATGGACGCGCTGTCAGAGAGGCATGCGCACATGAATATGGTGCTCATCGAGCGCAGGAGTATTAACGATTTATAGGCCTTGAACTGAAAAATACACACACTAGAATGTATCTGGGCAGCTCTTAAAGTGACAGCAGTCTAATATTCCTGCTGTCCATCATTCGTGTAAATCAAACAACAAAAGAGAGAAAATCTCTCACTGTCCTTGACTAAATCACTTTTGTAACTTTAATAAGAAGAAATATATATTTCATTTACACAGTGAAGAATATGCAGTGTTTTTATACATTTGATGACTTGATTACTATACAATGTATAGCATTTCTTATTTAATTGTTGTACTGTATTTCTTTTTGTCCTATCGCTTGTAATTATTTTCTTATTCTTATTTAATCTCTGACTGTTTGCTTGGCTTCAGTGAGCTTCAGTTTTTTTTTTTTAAATTTAGGCTAGTATTAGTTTTTTGTGATATTGACACTGGTGACAAGATGTTTTTCATTTCTATGGTATCAAAGTTTTTGATATCATAAAGACCTTATTTAAAGCAAAAATAACTATATTGTGATGTTACTGTGGAAAGAAAATCCCGTATCCTGATATTTAAGATTCTGGTCATATCTCCCACCTCTAATTGTTGATATAACTCATCCTGTATTATTGCAAATGGGCCAAAACACTAAAATTCTCATAGACTTACATTGAATAAGTGAGCTGAGTTACTAAAAGAAGAATATAATAGACTTTGGGGTGGCTGCTTTGTGCCAGAATGCCCTTTAGCAAATCCATATCAATCAGTATTCTTTTAGTATTATTTATATATTATTATTTATAATCTGAATAAGCTTTTATATGTTCAGTTTTCTTTTTAGTTTAAGTTTGGGTCATTTTTTATATTTATGGTTTATAATTATTTATATTTAAATTTGTATTATTTTTACCATTTATATTCTTTTTTTTTTAAATATTTCTGTTTAGCTTAAATTATTATTTTTTTATTTTATTTGTAGTATTAGTAACTTTAATGCCTTCAACTTTAATGCATTCAACTCAAAATTAAGTGTTTCATCCAACATTTAAGGTTTTTAAGAGAACCAGGATATTAAATATTACTTAAATCACTTTAGCAAAATTATTGTAATTTTTTTTGTAACTTTTTTCAGTCCCTAGTCCATTAGTATGATTCACTTCTGCAGTAGCATGTTTAGCCACAGGTTGGTGCTATGTGACCACATTTTTTGCCCTTCTTCTGAATATGTCTTTCTGATTTTCTCCATTTCTCTTGTAATTTGTAATACTCTGTGAATGAAGATTTTAATTTGAGTTTAAGTTTTGAATAGTATTATTATTATTTTCCTATAATTCATACTCTTTGTTCAAGTAAACAGTGTAGACAAATAAATTCTATAGGTTTTTGAAGTAAAAGTGAGTGGTGCTGGCCAATTTAAAACTCACCAGACTGCTAAGGTGTTTTGCAGGGTTGCTAGGGAGTTCTTTGATTGGTTGCTTACTGACCCAAGTCAAAAGACCTCACTCTTAAGACTGTACGATATTCTTGCCCCTAGGTGGCTAAAAGTAAAGTAATAGCACACTTCTCCCTAACAAAATTTGAGCCGGTTTCATTTATGTCTAATACAAACAATTAAACATTGAAAGACACTGAGATCACAACAATGAAAATGTGTTTGTAGAACATTCTTGGATCAGTAATTACAATAATTTTGTCATAATAATCTGTCAATTTCAGTTTCATTACATGAATGCAGAGTTGTTGTCGTTGCTGCAGTGGTGAGTTTTCTCCCAGTCAACAGGCTCTTGTTTGTCTATTGTGTGGGAGCGTATTGTCGTTCAGTCCTAAGGGAAGAAGGTAATAGGAGGTAGAGAGAGCGCGATTGCATCTGTACACTGAAATTACCAGTGATCACACAGGCTGATAAAGTCTCTCCATCTATGCAGAGAGAGAACAAGATTAAGATGACTGCTCTGGAAATTCACAGCTGCAGAGTAAAGCTACGTGAACGGACTGTGCTTTTGAACCACACATTGATCCAAATGTGCGGCACAAGAGCATGGTCCTGTTGGTCTTTATGCTGTTGAGGTGGTAGAGGCAATGTCCTTACCACCAGAAACAACTCTTTAATTATCTGCATAATTTGATGTGCATATATGCTGTACAATGTGACATAATAACAGTCAGTCGAGACTTGTGTATGCTAAATATAAAGCTGTGTGGAACAGTAATTTAGACCAATGAGATAAGGAACCAAGAAACAGGATGTCCCATTGCTCATTGCTTAGCGTGGGCTGGTTAAGAAACTGAGAGCCTGTTTGTATAAATGCAGTTTTTCACATTCTCATGTATGGTTTATGCATCATATATATATGATTGCTCTGCTGAGGTTTTTCAGTGTTAAATGGCTTTTGTTTGTGGAAAGTTAGAGTAAAGAAGCATGCAAAAATTGTTGCAATGATCTGCTGTCTTTGGATTCACATCTTTCCTCGTGTCTGCACTTCAGTCACGCAGTGCACCAAAATTAGAATGTTGCGATTAACAAACCTGTCAACTTTGCATGCTTGACTTGTTGATAGCTTCTAGTTTTTATTGCGCTGCATATGGCACTCGGAGTGTAGGCAGTATTTGTTTATTATAATTGTAGCTTATAGTTTCAGGTTTGGCATTTTTAATTTTAACAGGAACTTCTAGCTGCATTGCATGCAGAATAGATAGCTTATTTGATTATAATAAGTATCACTTTTTATTTTTCCTCTTTCCTACTACTTGTTTCACTTCTGTTTCAGTTTTTATAACCATTTCTTACTATGTGTTAGTAAGTTGTTGTTGTTGTTTTTAAAACGTGTTTGGCTCAGTGTTGATGTCTGTATTGGTTGTTTATTAAGTTTTAATTTTATTTAATTTTAGTTGTTTTAGTACTTCATACTACATGGAAATGAAATAATATATATATTGAATTTATTTTTATATGTATGTATATGTATATGTGTGTGGCTGTACATACACATGTTGTTTTTTTGGTGTTTGGCTTAGTGTTATGTTAGAAGCATTATTATACTCATACCTTTTGTTGTTTTAATATTTTAAATCGTTTTTAGCTTTACTTTTTTTGTTTTCATTTAAATGTTTAGTTTCTGAAATGTATGCATTTGTCATTTTTATTTAATTTCTTTATTTTCTTAAATGTGTGTATAGTATTTACGGAGTTTTGACTTAGTTTTAGTTAATTTTTCTTATTTGTAAGTCGCTTTGGATAAAAGCGTCTGTTAAATTACTAAAATTAAAGTAAAGTAAAAGTAATAGGTGCATGCAGTCATAAACAGTTTTATTGATTTAAACAGACATTGATAGTTTAGTTGCATTTCATGCTTTAAATTTAGACTTTGTTAATAGGCTTCTAGCTTTGTTGCATTTTATGCTCACAGGTTTGAAAATAACAGATGCTGCTGCTTTTTTGCATTGCATAAATGCATCAAATGATCGTTTTGTTAATTATAAAGGGAGCTGTTAGTTTTGTCATATTGCATGCATGCAGCTTTGGTGCTAACATTTGCTACGAAAATGGTCACATTGTATGTATACATCATAGATAGTTTTGTTGATTGTAATGAGACCTGCTTGGTTTGTTGCTCTGCATGTTTGAAGCATGAACAGCTTTATTGATACTCAGGCATTGCTTGCTAGAGACAGTTTTGATCCTAACAGCTACTGCTAGTTTTGTCGCATTGCATGCATTATAGGCAGCTTTGTTGATAGTAACAGCCACTGCTATAGTTTTGTCACATTGCATGCATCACAGCCAACTTCATTGATACTAACAGCCACTGCTAGTTATGTCGCATTGCATGAAATAGACAGCTTTGTTGATACTAAGAGCCACTGTTAGGTTTGTCCTACCAGGTCTCATGACGAAAACGTACGTCTGGGAACTTTTTCGCAAGATGCGAAATTCGTACCAGTAAGTACATATCACTACAGTTTCCAACAGAAATGAACACTAGAGGCAGTAAAACAGCGAGCACTTGTAATTGTTTTCATACACAATTAGGACTTAGGACGCGGAATCCTTGAGTATGAATCCTGTCAAAAACATGACTCACGATGAAAGAGCTGAAAGATGAGAAATCGGAAAACAAGCTAAAACGGCATGCTTGCGATTGCGTTTTTACGTCACGTTCACTTTTGTTCACAATATCGGGTAGGTTTATGTGTAGTGCAGATGGTATGTTATTTTTAAACGTCACTGAGCATTAGACTTACAGCACCACTCAACGGAAGTCAGAACTGCGGTGACATGTACAATACCAACGGCACATAAAATGTACCATATGTACATTCATCTGTTCCGAGAAAGAAAACCGATCACTCTTTTAAGCGCCACCCGGTGGACATTTCACATCGAATATGTCACGAAACGTTCATGGTGGTACTTATTTCACGTCTTGCGAAAAAGTTCCCAGAGGTACGTTTTTGTCACGAGACCAGGTTGGATTTGTCGCATTGCATGCGTCATTGCCAGCGTTTTTTGATATTAGCAAGCACTGCTAGTTTCGTTGCATTACATGCATGCATCATAGATAGTTTTGTTGGTTATTGTGGAAGCTGCCCATTTTGTTGGATTGCATGTATGCATCATAGACTAGTACAGGCAACTTTGTTAATTGTAATGTGAGTGTTGCAGTTTTGCAAGCCTTGTATTCAGTCCCTTTCCTTTATTAACAACACAATCATTCCATCGACACGGTGCAAGCTACAGAGCTAGTTTTGTTGCATGGCATCATGCCGCTCTCTCGAAGTGTAGACACTGTGAATCTCCTGGTCTAGGGGTGCTGATTATTACTTCAGTCTCCTAGCATGTGCTGTGCTTCTGTTAACTTCTGAATTGAGCAAGCTCTGTATTTGACTCGCTTCGTTATCGGCTCTTTTCAAAGCTTCACAAGGGCGTAAAATGATTAGAGGAGAGCCTGACAATGCATGAAGAGATTTGCACAGTTTCCGTAGATGTCAGGTGCAGCCGTTACACTCTAAAAAGAGAAAAGGATGAATATTAAAGGCCTCCGTCTTTTCTTCTTTTCCTCCGCTGCGACATTCACATCTTCTTTAGAGAGAATAGGGCCCAGGGCCCGCTCTGATTGGTAAGGGCACGCTCCCGTAGCCAGGAGAATCCGACCTGATGAAAAGAATTTTGTCTTTTAAGTATAATAGTCATTACTGTCTCACATTCGCTCTGTCTGTCTCTCTCAGGTCAGCCGTACCATATTTTTACTGAAATGATTCTGGTTCACATGCTAGAGCTGGTGCTTGGCCGATATCTGGCCGGGAAGTGATTTGAGCATATTTTAACTTATTCTGATTTAGCGTCTTGCTGTCTTATTTTCACTGATCCTACCTAATTTAAAATAAATAAATATAAATAAAAATGTAAACAAAAACAATAAATACTTTATTAATAAGAACTAATTATCAGAAATATATTATTGAATATTTTAAATATTTAAAAAATATATTTTTTATTAGCATCTAAATGCTAATATACAAAGAAATCAATAGTCATGCATGATTTTTCTACCCAAAATAATAAAAAAAATCAGCAGATTTACGGAGCCAGACAATTTTAACATCCAGAACGGCCTTTTCTGCCATGGAAACATGCAGAACGGTTCCAGATTGGCCACTGGTACCCTATCGGTAGAAAAGGGGCTTCGGTGTGCTGTTTATGTCTGTCTGTGACACTCTCGCTGATGTAGTAACTCCTATATTATCTCTCTCCCCTCCTCTTATCTCAATGTATTTCCCTTCCTCGTCCCCCTTTGCTCATGGAGAGAGAGGGCTATCTGCTCTTTGTAGTTTTCTGACTATTTATGTCGGACAAGGTCAGAATCGTTTAAACTTGCCTGGCTCCCTCAGACCCAAAGATAAGATGAGAGCAGAAAGGATTGGGATCGATGGAGGAGTGCAGATTTATTCTCCTCTCTCTCTTCCGCTCTCTCTCTTTGTCTCTCGTCCATCCTTCTTGCTCTTTTACAGAGGTTTGGCGACGTTGGATCCATTTGTCTTTTTTACTTTCCATTCGTCGACCCCTTTAAAATACTGTACCTAAACGGGCCACTTTGCTCATCCAGATCAAATCAAAGAGCAGATTAAAACGCTATCAAATAAATCTGACGGACAGTTCGTACTTGCGAGACAAGAGGAGAAGCCTTCGAGAATTTCCTTGTGTTTGGAAAAACTCAACTTTATGCCTTGCTTAAATTAATAGCTCACTCCAAAATGAGTATTCTGTCACTATTTACTCACCTTCATGTTGTGCTAAACTTTCTTTCGATGAACACAAAATGAGGAGTTTTGAAGAATGTTCATGCTCCCCTTTTCCATACAATAAATTTGGATTGTGGCCAAAGCTGTTAAGCACCAAAAAGGACACCAATAAAAGAAGTCTATATGACTCAAGAACTATATTTCTAAATCTTTGAAAGTCTGAGAGAGGGACCTTTTGTGCATTAATATAGCTGTCATTTCTCAGCAATTCCACATATTCAAACTTGCCACATTCCTTGTAAGAATTAATTGTGTTCTGCATCATTGACATCAAACAAAGCTATCCTGTTACTTCATAACTCTTTGTAGCACATAAGTTGTTTGGCCCATTTTTATGAAATTTAATTGTTTAGGGCTGCATGATTAATTGAAATAAAACCAATTATCAAATTGCAAAGGCTTAGATTTATTTATACAAATATATGCGCTGCATGTTTCAGATTCAAGTGCGGCACTGTTTTATTTTACATTAGAGCAGCTCATGATCCAGGGTTTTCAGCATCTCAAAGTGGCTCGTTTTGCATTCTCTGCATCTGCTCTGAGATCGAGTCGCTTATTACGTGCATTTGGGAATGCGGTGTGCGCCAACCAATTTTCCACACCTGTAATGAGAATCACTTATAAAATAAGGGCTCCTTGTTTTTTTTTCTGCCTAAATAATATTTTAATGGTTTAAAAATGAAGAAATTTACAGTTGTTCTAATAATAATAATAATAATTATTATTATTATTATTATTATCATTGTTGTTGTTGTTATTATTTTAATAAATGATTCTTACTATTACTATAAAATAATTATTTTATATTTATTTATATCTTTATTTTACAGTAAAATATTACAATAGTAATATTTTATATTATTTTTTATATTATTATTATAATATTTCATTGACAAACACAGTGACTTGTTGTTACTATAGTAATATTTTTGTTTAATAATTTCAGTTAATAATAGTAATGTGTCGGCCTCCTGAATTAGGCTGTGGATTCGGGGAACATTGGGTATTTTGCACGCACCCCACTCCAAACTTCTTTTCCATTTAATTTTGTTTATTAAACGCAAAAGTTTTGTTTCAAAAACATTTCTAAATTCAGTTCTTATTTCCAACAAATGAAAATGTAAGCCAAAATAACAAAGTGGTCAAAACACTGTGAGCTACCACCATGCCCGGTATCCAAACACGATCCCCCAACTTCCTATTCCCCGCCCCTATATGGTGGTGGCTACGTCCCTAAAACCCGGCAGGTGGACAATACTAAAACAAAAATGTATAAACACAAATATAAATACACAAACACACACAATACAAATAATAATAATAAACAAATGCAAATCATCACAAATAAACGGCTACAACAAGTAATAATAATAAAATGTATTATTATTATTCACTGTAAAAAATAAAAGTGGTTTTAACTTAAAATAATTTGTTACCCGGCTGCCTTAAAATTTTAAGTTTAGTCAACACAAATATTTAAGTTGTCACTTTAACATTTCAAGCTGACTAAACTTATTTGAGTTGACTAAACTTAAAATTTTAAGGCAGCCGGGTAACAAATTATTTTAAGTTGACTCAATTTTTTTTTTTTTTTACAGTGTTATTATTATTATCAACGCTATATAAAGTCATATTACAATTATAATCACAAATGTTTTAACCAAATTGTGCATCTCTACAAACTATCACACCAAATCTGGAGGTGTGCAATTACCCTATTTTCCTATAAAACAAGTCACAATTTGTGTATTGGTCACTGCTTCATTCCAGAATGAATCAGCTATTTTGATTAAATCAATTAAATGAATGATTCATTGACAAAGACAGTGACTTGTTGCCACCTACTGGTGGTGTTAATTTCATTTTTAAAGTATCATATGTGACCCTGGACCACAAAACCAGTCTTAAGTCACAGGTGTATATTTGTAGCAATAGCCAAAAATACATTGTATGGGTCATAATTATCCATTTTTCTTTTATGCCAAAAATCATTAGGATATTAAGTAGAGATCATGTTTCATGAAGATATTTTGTAAATTTCCTACCGTAAACATATTAAAACTTAATTTTTGATTAGTAATATGCATTGCTAAGAACTTCATTTGGACAACTTTAAAGGCGATTTTCTCAATATTTAGATTTTTTTGCACCCTCAGATTCCAGATTTTCAAATAGTTGTATCTCAGCCAAATATTGTCCGATCCTAACAAACCATACATCAATGGAAAGCTTATTTATTCTGCTTGCAGATGATGTATAAATCTCAACTTCAAAAAATTGACACTTATGACTGGTTTTGTGGTCCAGGGTCACATATAAGTTAATAATTCTAAATTCAAAATTGTATTTTTTTTTTTTTTAAGGAAGCAAATATCGCCTTGTAATGAGGAAGTTATTTATTAGTCAAATTTGACAAATTAAGGAAAAAAGTGCTCCTAAAAAGAAATGTAAGTGTAGAGCCCTGTCGAAATCCTTAGTCCCCATTTACTTTCATTGTATGCAAAAGGGCAGCTGGGACATTCTGCAAAATATCTCCTTTTTATTTATCACAGAAGAAATTCATATGGATTTTATCAACATGAGCGCGACTGAACGTTGACAGAATTTTCTTTTTGGTGCGCACTCTCCCTTTAGATGTGTTTGTTAGGTGCTGTCGAGTGAGCTCTCTGTGTGTGTAGAGGGAAGCCTCTGGTCTTATGTTACTCTGTCGTGGCTTTATGATAGATGGCTCAACCCAACCCTACTGCCCCCTGTCACAACCGATTACCTCCCCCCGTCAGCCCACTGCGTGGATGAGAGAGAGTATGTGTGTGTGAGAGAGAGACAGAGAGGTCCGTGTTTGCTCGTTGCCACTTTCTGATTGACAGGTCTGGGATGACTCCCTGCTGCACTGGGCCAGGTACCACGAGCTTGTCTTGAGTGTGTGTAAACGGCAGACAGACAGGAGCCGGCTATTGGGCTTGGTGGAGAGGTCACCTGACCCAGGATCAGTCCTGGAGGGCGCACTACCCTCCTCTGCCCAGGTGTGCTAACACAAAACGTGTGTGTGTGTGTGTGTGTGTGCAACGAATTTCCTCTCCTATCTTTTATTCCCAGTCCAAACTCTCACATTCTCTCAGGTTTCTCTTATAATTAGACGACTTGAAAGCGTTTTCGCGACCGCCTCTGTGAGATCTTCATAAAACACATAATCCACGCCATTTTTATGTCTCCCAAAGAATCGTTTGATTCTTTTGTCACCGTTTCCAGCATGTCCTATTCTTTTCGTCCTACCGTCGCTCTCTTTTCATTCTCTGTCTGTGCCGGTTTTGTGTCCTTCGTTCCAAACTTGATCCTCTTCGTAGCTGAAACGCTCGTGCAAGTGTAAAGTCTTCAGATACAGGTATGAGCAAAGTCAAGCTTATTTTATCTCTATAAAGTTTCATGTCACAGCTTGATGTGATTTATCACGGCTCCAAAGTCAAGTCAGAACTTTACAGGTGGATTAGGATTTTTGTTTTGTATGTTTTATGTGAAAATATAGCCTCAGTTGGGGTTTTTTTTCTGTGCAGTTTTGAATAGGGATGCACCAGTTTTTAAACTTTGGCCAATATTATAAACCAGATATTATAATTCTGTATTGTAAAAACCTGAGCACGTCTGAGCAATAAGAATGGACCTTTCGAATCAGTGTTTGTGTTTGTTGATCATGTACGTAAATTTCAGTGACGCATTGAATGTCGCTGTTTTGAATTAATTATAAATACATCACCAAGGTAAAGTTATTAAGCTGGGTAACAGTTGAAATTGTGAGAAGCATCCACAAGAATAAACACTAATTAAGTCACAGCTTTATTTATTAAACAACATGTAGTTTCTTTTTGTTTTCTAGTACAAATGTGCGTTTGATTATATAGCTATCATGGAGTTGCATTCATTAATTTTTTAATTAAAAAAAAGCAACCTTATAGTTGAACCCTGCTGTACTTGCAATAAAAGTCCAGGTTTTGAAGCCTGGCATAATATAGGTTTAGGAAAAGCCCTAATGTACTTCTAATATTGGTCTATATGCAGATTAAAATCAAAAAATATTGCAACAATTATAAGTAGCTTTGTATAAAAGTGTCTTCTAAATGCATGGATGTATATTAATGAATAAACACTAAGATTTAAAAAAAAAAAAAAATGCTGCAAAACGCTGCAGTTCACCAGCCTGCCTTTGACTTTTATTCATGCCTCTTAACAGTAGAACATCGCTGATATGTTTAGATGTATTTAAAGATGTAAATAAAGCAGTTATGAAAGGGGATTTGAGGGAAGAAGGGGTTAAGGTTGTAATTATTAAGTTCTCCTCATTCCCATGTTACTGTCTTCATGCTCTTTCAGTGGCAGGATATGTCGATTTCATTTGATTTGGTGTGATGTGATTTGTCTGACTAAGCTTTTAAGATGTCAACTGCCACCCTCTAATTTGGCTGGTGTGCCTCTAGAAACTATTATTTTCTTCTCAATACCTTATTCGGCCCTTTTTACTTATAAATAAATCATTAATTAAATACTAGTTTTGAAATGCACTAACAGTTTTGATGGCGTTATACAGTAAAGTTTCATTATCAGATATTGCCAGAGAAAATGTTTATACCTCTAGTAAATATACTAAATAAAAATGAAACAATACTGATTTTTCGTCTTTCAATTTATTTTGCACTGATTTTGTTGGCAGGATAAATTTAGGCATAAGTTGTTGTATTTTTTTATTACTACTTTTGATTATTTTTCTGAACTTATTTTATTTGAAATAATTCTAAATAATTCTTTAAAATTATTTGATTTTTAATCATGTATAGATATGAGCGTTGTCTTTTTGTCAGTTCATAATTCAGTTTCTTTTATTCCTGTGTTCTGTTAGTGAGAGTTTCTCATTAAATTGTGACTAAACATCTCACCCCACCAAATATCTTGCAGTACCTCTGCCCCCTTTAGATGGCACTCTTGCACCAGCCAACCTCTTTCCTTCTTTCTGTTTTTCTGCGTCTACCTCTCTCTCCTTTGCTGTCTGTCTGTAGCACACAAACATATTCCACGTGTTTTCTCTGGAATCTCTTTTTTTGCCATGTTTGTTTATATAAAAACATACTGTACAATATGTGAATACACACTCGGCAGCGGGCATTGACCTGGTCCGTTGTCCTCCTGGTAAGCGTAGGTGTCATGTGATTAGCTTTGAGGGCCACCGTGTATCTTTCTGGCATTATGATATGAAAGACGGGATCTTCCAAGCCATGACTCTGGCAGGAAAAATGCTGTTCGTACACTCCATCACCGCCTACGAAATTCTCACCCACATGCACACCCAATTATGTGGGGTGATACCTTAAAGTCTGCTTTACTGCGTTACGCATATTTGGGTCTTTCTCGACCTGTCTTTCTGAATTTTTTAACATACAGTTCTTCTAACCAGTGGCTTGGCTAGCATTTTTGGCCGTTCTCGTTTTAAATGTTATATTGTTATTGTAAATACGATAACCTTTTTGTTGGGAATATGCAAAACGACATATGCTTTATACAGAATAGTTAGTGGGTTGTTTCAACAACAATAAAAATTATCGAAGCTTCTCAAAGAAGGTTAACATTTTTGTCTAACTAGTTGTAGGTTGCTTTATCTAAATTATATACACGTGAAATAATAATTTTTACTATTAAGTGTATGTAAATATATATATATATATATATATATATATATATATATATAGAGCACTGAGTGTAGAGACAATTTCTCTGAGAGCGTTTCCCCTTTAAAGCATCAAAACTGAAAATTATTAAAGCACACCGACCTTGAATTAATCTAGAAAGAAGAAAGAATTTATATAAAATTAGCTAGCTGACCTCACTAATGAACTTGTTGGTTGTTGGACCATCCTGACCTATTCCGAAGATTCCTGTTCTTGTTTCCTGAAATGGAAAACTGTTAGACAGTTGTTTATAAATTCATAGATATTAGCTTCTGTTGCTGTTGGACTCGGTGAGTTCGGGTCAGAGTAGTTTTGTCGGGGCCACCGTGAGTGTTTGTGTTGAAACTCTTTTAACTGATGCTGTGTGTAGTGGGCTTGGTTCGTCCGGTGGATGGGAGGGGTAGGAATGTAAATCCTTCCCCAGAGAGGGTGACAGGCTCGCGGGCTCAACAGAACCTCTGCCCCCGGTCCCAGGGCGCCAGGGTGGGTCACAGTTAACCCGGGCTGAAATAGCCGGTTCCTGAGTGTATGTTTGTGTGTGTGCGCAGGCAGCGCAAATATGTTGGGGGTTTTTTGGCTGGCAGCTACTTGCTTTGCCACCAGTAACCTTTGTGATTAATATTGAATACATTTGTAGGGGTATAAATATAGTGATCTGACAATAAAAAGTTAATGCATTGTTTACATAATTTATTAATAAAGTATATTTACTATACATAATTTTATATGTTCACTTTGTTCTTAATTTCAGTTGTAAAAATCCACCAAATTCTGATTTCCAATTTACATCCCATGTGGATTTGAACATAATTATTTTTTGTCAATATTGCAATATGGTGTAAATTGTTTATTTGGGCTATTTTTGATGTTTTGTCTTTTTGACGTTTTGACATTTAATGTACTTTTTAAGTATGAATAATAAATCAAACTGAGTCAAACTGAGTCAGATGGAACTGAATTGTATTGACCTGTCAGATATTAAATATTTGTCAGAGCAAATATTTAAGTTTCTGTGAATGTTACTATTTGTTTAATGTTAGTTTCTGGTTTCAGAAAGAGAATGAATGTGTATAAAATAGATTTTTCTATGAGATTCATCAATTAAAAACCAATTACACTTTCCGAATTAGGCAATACGGTTTATGCATATAAACATTCAGTCCAAAAATACTTGTAAACATTTGTTAAAAGCATTATTCATAGTGCTGATGTCAGTAATCTAGTTCACCCTTAAATATCAAGTGTTACGCTCTAAAAGTGTGTTCCAGGGGTACTCTTTTGTGTGTGTTCGGTAATTGGGCTCTCATACACACACACACACACACACACACACACACACACACACAGTGTTGCTGAAGCGTTTAGCGGTGCCAGGGAATTAGTGTGTGTTTATTGTCCTAGCAGAGAGGGAGTCTGGGTAAGCACTTAATGCCACCATAGGAAACAAGAGGTGGATGAGACCAGCATTCTGAAGGAGGGTGGAAAATCACTGCACATGCTGCAAGTCAAGAGGTGCTTTTACCGAAGCAGATGGAACATTTACATTGTTAGTCTAATAGTCTAATTTTTGCTCGGTTCAACTTTGATTTTTTTTTTCATTGTGATATGCGTAGTTCATTATATGAGTTAGATTGCATGATTGTGTGCAAGATTGTGTAGAATGAAGAGTGAGTGTTTGTATTTTTATGTTAATGCGTGTAGCATTTGCTTGGAATTTCCAGTATCACTCAAAATTCATTTGACCTGTAATGTGGTAATCTCAAACCCATCTTATCTGTTTGAGGTTTCTGGTTTTGATACGCTCCCCACAGTCGTGGGAAACCTGGGAATATCAGGGAGTTTTAAAATGGTGTTTTTAGGCTTTGAAAAGTCATGGAATTTAATAACATATTTTGTAAAAAGACATTAATTTTATTTTCTAAAATTATAAATGTTATAATTTTATATAGGCTGATTTTTTTTTGATGCGCATGGGAATTTATTCGACATGCATTTTAGTCTTCCGTTATTTGCATAAGTCAGCCCTTTTTCGCATAAGTCAAAAACCACCTCAAGCGAGCGTAAAAACGTTTTAGCGAATTAAGGTTTTTTTTTTTTTTCAGAATTGGGTATTTCCATCACTCGTTTCTGATGCGATACTTCAAAATGTGATGGTGATGGAAACAGCTATAGAAGTTCATTGCTCAAAAGCAATAAAAGCCCGTTCACACCAAGGACGATAACTGTAAAGATAACGATAGTTCTAAAAATCGTCCACACCACAACTATAACGATAAAGGCACAGAGTAACGATATTGTTGGAATCGCTTTCAGAACTATTTTTTTCCAGCTGATGAACGATAAAAACATTGACACCCTAATGGACGCTAATATCGTTATCTTTATAGTTATCTTTCTTGGTGTGAACGGGGCTTAAGAGTTAATCTACTCTTTATTAGAATATAATATATTCTATAAACGCTAAATTATATATTTGTTACTCTATATACTCTAATATATTCTACTTTTTTAAATGTACTCTGTAATATATTATACTCTAGCACTCTAGATGTCGTCTAGGTTGTACAGTCAATGTCCTCCACCACCAGTCCTGAGGCTTGTGTTGTGTGATGAATGACCTACAAAATCTGCTGACGGACATTTTCCCCCATGATCATCATGAGCATCTAAAGACGACACACCTGCCTGCTATTTTAGGTGTCCTGATGTGATGTTTGTTTGCATCTCTCTCTCTAGACCATATGCAGCCCATAAATAGTAAGGCAGTTTTATTTTTTCTGCTGGCTTAGTTGGAAAAATTGTGACTTGGCCCATCACAAAAATATAATAAAATAGATTTTTAGTAGCATTGGTGTCATTTTTTTTTCTTGGAGACTTAAGGTCCTTGCACACTGAGTCTGAAATTTTCGTATGCGGTTTTTCGTGTTTTTTTTTTTTTTTTTTCTTTTTTTTCTTTCGGATTCGTAATCCGTTCCTGTCAAAAAGCTTGCTATGGATGCGACAACGCAGAACATTGAACCTGTTCCGAATTTTTTTTATGACGGACGAAAGTTTTGGAGGCAGCGTGTAAACATGATTGACACAAATGTGAGATTGTATATATTTTTCAGCTTGCAAATTTTTCAGACGAAAAGTTCAGACTTAGTGTGCAGTGGCCTTTAAAATCTCATTTAAAATCAGCAGAATTCACAATTATGTTGTTTAGAACATCACAGAAAAGTTTCCAAGGCTGTATGTGCTATATATTGATTAACAAACGTATAACGTAATACAAATAAAATAGCCCTAGGCCGACCGGGCAAGTGATAGGTCCGGGTCCTGTCGTTATTGTTTCGTCTTCCACATAGAATTACTCTTTATTTAAGAGCATTTTCTGTTGTTAAATAGCTACCTGACTTTATACCTTCATAAGGCAGTCATAAAGCTACTAATGCTAACCCCCCTAGGTAGAAACATCAAGAGACGGATGTTTTGGCGGGAGGTCGACCCTGACATCCAATTAGGTCCATTTTGAATTTGCACTCAACAAAGTATTGACTTTCACTGTGCCAATATAGGACTGTCATTCAGAATATTGGCAGACTGTAGCAAAAGATAATTACTGGCTAAGGTTTATGTGATATAAATGATCTGTCAGGGGGCAGAATGAGGGAGTTTCTATTGAGGTGTGTCGGGGCTGTGGAGTGGAGCAGGAAGCACACTTGTCCACCGACAGAAAGAACGGTAGCTAGATAACGCATATCGGTTTTGTGCCGTCAGAGTTGCGACTTTGGCTGTAACTTCACACATTATCTGCGTAGGTAGTGAAACTCTGCATTTATGCGTTATGTCAAGCAGAGACTGTGCATTTTAATGCGAATGTACGGTTTTGTGTTTGTGTGTATCTTTTATGTCAAAACGACTATCTTTTCGATGCACAGGTAGTTTGTGACAGTATGAAATACTATGAAATTATATTAAATAATTTTTATTAGTATTATTATTATAATTTTATTTATTTATTTTTTTAACAGCCATTAATGTGCAACAACCATGCATTTTATTTCCCACTGGAGCAGAAAATATTCCTGAATGATAGAAATATTTTCAAAATTTTGTTCGTTTTTCTAATAGCCAGTGTGAACAGGCACAATTTAGCTTGCTTTGGTTTTTATTTAATCCACCAGTTTTGAACAGGCTAAATTTTTGATTCGATTCTTAATTGATCTGCCAATATTGAACATGAGTTTGAGAATGCCATGTGCATACTTCACATGAAAGCAAACAAATATTACTGAATTTTGGAAATATTTCCTGAATGCTATTTTTTTTTTTTATGGAAACCATTTGTACGGAAAGCAGCAATTTAAAACATAACAAGAAGACAGACAGATGAAGAGAGTATAGTGTAGACAGCCGAGAATGGAGAGCAAAAGATTGGATAGCAAGATGGAGAGGAGGGAAAGACGGAGGGGCCGACGACGCGCCTGCAGAATACAAACAGGGTTTTTCCATCTAGAGCGTTTGCCCTCATGGCACCAGCAGAGGCAAGGAAACACAGCTTAGATTAATGCACTGATAGGAGAGTCGGGCGAGAAAGAGAGAGAGAGCGACTGGATGAGAGACGAGCAGAAAGAAGAGAGTCCAGGATTAATTGAATGACTTCTGGATTGAACTCATGATGGACGAGTCTTCAAAATGAAGAAGTAGGAGGAAAAAACAACAGCAAATCAAGTAAAATACCCTTAGTGGTAAACCATTCATGCCGTTTTATTTTTACAGCCTAAACGCATTCTAAGTGGACCTGATCCCTCACACTCGCATCGACCGCTGCGATATAAATAGTCAAACCTCATTCGTCACCGAATTCACCGAAACCTAACCCACATACTCCGTATCTTGCTTTGTTATATAGCTCTGTTACTTACTTGGCTTGTAACAAATGTAGAGAGATGTGGCTAACAGACAGCAATATGCCCACGTGGCATTATCAGTTATCGCTGACTGGGTTTCTCTGCGGCCCGTAGCTCATCGTATTCCAGACACAACGTGATCGACTGCAGTTGAAATGCGAGAGAATCCGATAAACGTGTTCACATCTACTTGCACTGAAACATACCCTAAGACGTAGCCGCTTGTGAATCCTAGTCAAGCGGTGCAGATAAATTCTGCATAGAGGATTGCAGTGGGGCTTTTCTCTTCGTAGAGTTAGCGTCAACTGTTGTGTTTAGGGATTTAGTGGTTTCTAAATGTCATATTTTATATAGCATGACTGAGGGACTCTTGTATACTAACATACTACTACATCTTATACAGTTTCTTTCGCCATCCCACAGTGCAGTGCACTTGACCCTCCTTTTGTCTATAGTGATCATGTGCACTTATTCTGTGTTATATAAACTGCTAATTTTTAGGTTTTTTTCACTCATTATTTGATTGAACAAAAGTTGTTTGTTTGACAAAAGTTAAGACATTTTAACCCAATTTGGCAAAATTAGCCTAAAGGTCATTGCACACTGAGTCTGAAATTTTCGCATATGTTTTTCTGTTTTTTCGTATTCCCCATCCTTTCCTATCAAAATGCATGCTATGGATGCGAAAACGCAGAAAATCGAACCTGATCCGAATTTTTTTTTGACGGACGAAAGTTTCGGACGCAGTGTGCAAACATGATTGACACAACGTGAGATCGTAATTATTTTTTAACGTGCGAAAATTTCGGACTCAGTGTGCAGTGACCTTAACTGTGATTCCTAGATAACTGGATGTAAGTGATAATATCCAACAGTAAAGCATACTTCCTTTTAAATAAAGATTTGTCATGCAATAATGTTCTTGCTTAAACAACAACAACAACAACAAAATTAACCTAATGTAGACAGTGCAGCCTATTCTGTTTATTGTTTTGTTTATTCCTGCTTTTGTTCTTTCTTTCGTTCATTTGTTTGTTTGTTTGTTGTTTGATTGTTTATTATTGTTTTTGCGTCTGTGCTTTTTTCTTTTTTTCTTATTTTGTACTTGTTTGCTTGCTTTTATTTGTTTGTTTGATTTACTTCAAGTGCACGTTGAAGCTGTGATGTTACTTTTTTTTTGATGTTATAAATTTTTACCCAATTTGAATGAAAAATGCAAAATCAGCTTAACTGTTGATAATTGTAAGATGATAACTGGGCGTCATTGATCATTTCCATGATAAGGTCATGACAAAAGTATAACATATATTTATTCTGTGTTATCTTTGTTTATTGTTTTGTTAGTTCTTCCTTTTGTTCTTGCTTTTATTCTTACCTCCTTGCTTTCGTTTAGTTGTTTGTTGGTTTTCTCATTTGTTCCATCATCGTTTATTATTGTGTTTGCCCCAACATGCTTTTGTTCTTTTCCTTTTAATTCTTGTTTTGTTCTTGTCTGCTTGCTTTTGTTTGTTTGCTTGCTCGCTCAGTTGTTGGCTTGCTCGTTTTTTACTTTGCTTCTTTTTCTTTCTTTCTTTCTTTCTTTCTTTCTTTCTTTCTATTCAGTGTTCTCTCTGTTACACTGCAGTATCAGGAGTATAGTTCTGTATCAGATGTTATATCATGCTGTAATTCTGTTGTTGATAAAATGTTTGGCCCTGTGCGTGTTGTGCTGCTGTTATCATGAATCACACAAGCACTTGAGAGTGTGTGTGTGTGTGTGCGTTATCACTGATCAGAGTGAGGTCGTCTAGGCCATGTGTTGCTTTATATTTCATCATCTTAGGCTTCTTATCTACTGTTGGCTCCACATAACCAAGCCCCTAATTCTGTTTTACCACTGACATACACACAAATACACCACCTGCAGAAACGCACATGGATCCATATTATGAGTGGCGAAGCAAAACTGATCGAATGATCACTGTCTTTGGCTAATATATCATTTCAGTGTTATAAGATGATTTCCACTGAAATGTCCACTGCTCTTATATTGATCAGCACTCAACTACATGACGTAACTGTGATGTTTCTCCCCGAGGAAAACACTTGCATATGCACACAAACATGCACACAAAGTTCCCAGACACAGTCTGGCCCTGTGCTGACCTCTGTTGCGCCGTTTATCTAATAACATAATTTAAGGGATTTCCTGAGTGGGCCGAGGAGTGCAAATCCCTACACACACACACACTCTCTCTCTTTTTCTCTGTATATTGTAGTATGTCCTGAATGACATGTAGAAAATGTCGGGCTGTAATCAAATTATCCATATGTTTATGAAGATCTGTGTTTATGTATCAGTTAACCTGAGTAAAGAATTACAGCCAGTTCTGACCCAAACTTTATTTAGGTGTAACATTAGGTAAAAGTGTACATCCAGCTTCTTCTCAACCCATCACAGCCAAAACACTCACACACACACACTCTCTCTCTCTCTCTCATATTATTATTATAAAGCTCATTGTTATTATTATAGATTAACTCAAACTCTACCCATAGAAGAAAACTAAAAAAAATGTTAATTTGAAATCAATATATTACTGAAATATTGCACACATATAAAACAAATCATTTAAAATATGCCACCATCTATCTATCTATCTATCTATCTATCTATCTCAAAGAATGACACTTATTTATTGTAATGACACTTATTTGTTGTCTTCATATTCTATGTTCTTTACTCTCTGTATGTGTGCGCTTTACTCACAAATTATTGTCGTTGAGTATAAAAAACCCCTGCTTTTTCAAATTTTTCTCCATGCTCCTTTCTTATTTCATCACATGCTCAAGCACACAATACACCCTGACCAGTACACTGTCCTTTCTTGGGTTCCCATCTTTCTCATCGGGAATTTCCTGTGGAAAGGCTGAGCTTAGCAGCTGATTGGCCAGCACCGGCGACGAGTTAATCATGGGGACGGGTGTTTTTTGGGAGTCGTGTAATGGCTTCCGATTTTCTCAGGGAGGAAGCAAAATGTAAATTAAGCAATTATGTATCTTAACGAGGGTAACACGGTATTTATAGACCTTAATAACCTTAAGTGGGCCGGTTTGGAAGCTCGTCAAGGGAATTAATGCAGTCTAAACAGCCTGCTCTCCTGTTTGACTTGGAGTGGCTCCCTCCACATGTCTGCTGTCGCACAGAAATATGAAAATGAGTTTTACAGGCAGCCGTAGTGTTGGGTGCACAACGCTCTCATGCTGGAGCTCTTTCTGCTTATTGTTGTGTTTGGATACCTTTTCCTAACTTTGTAAGAAATGGGTAAATTTAAAAGGCAGAAAAGTTCTGACTATATGAACTACTCAAACCCACTAATCTTATTGTGGATAACCACATTGACCCATACTTACGTATGACCTTGTTCTCACTTTAATACCACAAGAACAAATATCTGAGGTTGAATATCTTCACCTCAGACTGTTTTTGGCCCGTTCAAGCTTTTTTTGGATTCACAGTGTCACTGTTCTGCACCACAGAGAAAAAAAAGTTGTAAGTTCAGAAGGCTGATTTGACATTTGAAGTGAACTGGAACAGAGCAAGTGCCTTCTGTGGTAAAATATTTGGGCTGCACAATTGTGCCGACGGCAGCACAAACGTGTTTTTGTAGGAGTAAGCACCCAGTCTTTTTAAGTTCAGCGCATCGTCTTAAACACACTTTTAATATATGAGGGTTTTTAGATTGAGTTGCGTGTGTCTCAAGTGGTAGGCTAGTTTGGGATTATATTCCTCCCATATTGAGATTGAGAAGCTTTATTTTACTGCTTGCCTGTACTGTGTCGACCCAGCAGTTTCTACGATTTTGGAAAATAAAAACAAATTGGAAAAATTAAAGTAATCTTAATACACCAATATGAAAGCAAGACACATTTGAATATGTTTCCTGCTGTGTTTGGGGAAATAAAAGACTGTCCTGCTTTCTTCTCATAGGATTATTATTGATTCTATTTTTTGTGGTGGAAGAATTTGAGTTCAAAAGACATCAAATAGAAAAAAAAAAAGCCTGACCATGGCAAGGTCAGTAAGTTTCTTAAATTATCAGATAATGTGACATTATGAAAAGGCAAGGTTTGTTGAGATTGTAAAATGTCATGTGGTGTAACTACCCAAAAAAGCTAATGGAAAAAAAAATTATATATATATATATATATATGTATATATGTATGTGTATGTATATGCATATGTATATATGTGTGTATGCATGTATATACATATATTATACTACCTGTCAAAAGTTTTTGAATAGTAAGATTTTTAATGTTTTTAAAGAATTCTTTTCTGTTCACCAAGCCTACATTTATTTGATCCAAAATACAGCAAAAGCAGTAATATTGAAATATTTTTGCTATTTACAACAACTTATTTATTTAAATATATTTTAAAATGTAATTTTATTCCTGTGATTTCAAAGCTGAATTTTTAGCATCATTACTCCAGTCACATGATTCTTCAGAAATCATCCTAATATTCTGATTTGCTGCTTAAAAACATTTATTATTATTATTATTATTATTATTATTATGTTGAAAACAGCTGAGTAGAATTTTTCACCTTTCTTTGATGAATAGAAAGTTCAGAAGAACAGAATTTATCTGGAATAGAAATCTTTTGTAACATTATAAATGTCTTTATCATCACTTTTGATCAATTTAAACCATCCTTGCTAAATAAAAGTATTCATTTCTATAATTAATTTATTTCCATATATATATAATCCTGAAAAAAAAAATTACTCAACTGTTTTAAATATGGATAATAATAATAATAATAATAATAATAATAATAATAATAATAACAATAAATGTTTCTTGAACAGCAATTCAGCATATTCGAATTATTTCTGAAGGATCATGTGACACTGAAGACTGGGGTAATGATGCTGAAAATTTAGCTTTGATCATAGGAATAAATTACATTTTAAAATATATTCAAATAGAAAGCAGTTATTTTAAGTAGTAAAAATATTTCACAATTATTACTGCTTTTGCCATAGTTTGGATCAAATAAATGTAGGCTTGGTGAGCAGAAGAGAATTCTTTAAAAAACAATCTTACTGTCCAAAAACATTTGACTGGTAGTGTATATAATTTAAATATTTGAAAACTTGAAAACTCACATGTATTCTCTTTTTATTATGTATTTATTTTACTTGATGGTTAAGCTTTTCCTGAAATGTTTTTATAGTATACATTTTTCCCAAAACCATATCGAACTTATTTGAATACAGAGAGTGCATTTATAGCAACTTTTAACCACTTTATATACCATTGACCCATTTTGATCTAATTTCTATAGCCTTAAGCAACTTATAAATATTCCTATAGGAACTGAACTCCCATTTTAGCATCTCTCGCTTGGTTAAATGAGGCTTCAAGTTGCATACGAGGAAATTCACCTGAACGGGGACGTGAAGGCGTACGTTCGGTTGCCGCTTTGTGTGGTTTGGTGTGTCTGTAAGTCACCTGTGTGTGTTGACACTGATACACGCCGGCACCAAGTGGAATTTGTCCTGGTGCCGTTCTGTCGAATTTCTCTCTTTTTTTTATTTGTATTTTGTTCGTACGGGCGCGAGGAATCCTGGCCCTCTCTATCACAAAGAGATGCAAATCTCTCTCTCTCTCTCGCTCTCTCAGTCTTCTGCCATCGTTCAGCCGTTACGGGAAGGGCAGACTGCTGGCGCCGAGCTGTTTGGGCTCTCTTCAGTACACGCACACACACACACGCGCACTTGTTCTCCCACACGATGCTGTCACACAACATACCAACACACAATGTATGCACATGCATGAACTTTGTTTGGTATTTCACCCGTTATTAATGAATACAAATATATAAATATGCCACACAGACACACATATTCGACTGCACGCATTAAATGCATCCATTAAGCCTAAATGAGGCGTATTGTTGTGTTGCGTTGCCCATTTAGGAAACGTTCAAGACTTTGGTCCTACAACCCTCATGCGGGTCCCCTCCACTAGGCGGTAGACCCCCTCTGTTTCGTTTCCTTTTCTCTGTTGTTCGTGCTTATAGTAGTTCACCAAAAGGTGAAGAGTTCATAGACTCAGAAGCGGTCAATTCAGGTAGACCTCAGGATGGTGACCTGTCAAAGCAAACTCATCCTGAACCGGAAACATTAGACATTTTTCCCTAAATTTCCCCCGTTCTTTATACTTCAAACCGGTCTGACCATGCACCAGAATGTGGTAGGAAAAATAGGTTAGCTTCCTCAAGTGCATGGTCAGTTTCTGAGAAGGTCCTCTGTTATATTTTTGTACTTCTCGAAGCTTGAAAAACCGCATGTCTTCATTACGAATTTAGACGTCAATCATAGGTTCCGACCAAAAGAAAAAGTGGTGAGCGTAAATCGGCCGGTCACTTTGTGCGAATTTAGCTCCTTTATTTACCTACCAGAAACTTTTTAAAAAGTTTATTTGACTGCTTCCATAAAAAAGTAAGGTACAGTGTTTATTGACTTGAAGCGCCGATTATTTATTCTGGCTAATTTGAAGCAGCGGTCTCCTCTCCCCGTTCCTCCGTCTCTCCCTTCGTGTTTTCGGATAATCCCGGGCAGCGGTGAAGGAGTGGAGTCAGATGAAAGATTAAATAAATAAATAAAGCGCTTTGGATAACATTCCCCTCTGATTGACCTGACCCCGTGACCTGAAAGACACTCACAGAAAGGTCATGACCTGTCCACAGGAATGTTCAATTTGAATTGCACTTGTAAATAGCCAACATGCTCTTACCTTTTAAACTACTTCCTGAAGTAAAGCTACACGGTATATGCAAAGTATGAATAGTTTACCATTTGGAAGTATAATATAATATTATAATATCTTGCTCTCTGTTGATCATACAAATAAAATACTTTTGAAAATGAGCCTGTCTGTATATTAGATTTAACATTTATTTTGAACAGTTAAACCTTAAAAGATAATTAAAAATAAACTTTATCTCTTTTTTTTAGTTTGTTGTGTTTTGATGACTTTATTCAAGGTTGCACGGCTTATTTATCGTCAAACCAAACATCTGTAAGTGGGCCAGATTTAAATGATAGTACAGATTTGAAACAACACCATAACTGTTTTACCACTGTATGCAAGAGCTCTTTGTGCTCGGCTGCGCCGTCCGAACGTGCTTTGCGTGATGGCTCCGGCTCTCTATGTTGGAAATGTAGTGAATCTGGATTCCTCTCACATCATGCGCAGATGCTCAGACAGATTAGATAACTGTTGTTGAACATTTTTGATGTCCGAAAGATTAGGCCATTGTCAGTTACATCTCAAAGAATTTAAATTATCTTTAAGGAAATGTATGTAAAATTTGCATATGTATTTTCCACGTTTTAAATAATGTCATAAGTTTGGACACATGTTTATATTAAAGTACAAATATGTTGAGGTATTTTTTTTTTCTTGTAAGGACTCTAAAATATATTTATAGTTGGATTTGTTTTTAATTTTACTCTCTTATGTGTATACAGTGTACATATTTACAATTTAAATTCTACATTTTTGCTAATGATCTATTTGATAAAAAGAGGCACTCAGTATACGTATTAGTAATATAGACTCGTCAATAAATTATATATATTTTTTTTTTGTTACAATTTAATTGAAAAAAATTTAACTGACTTCCTCCAGGCTGTCAAAATATGTGCAATTTTACATAATTGCGTCTTGTACTTTTCAAAACATTTATTATAATAAATTCAAATCTCAATGTACGTTGTGCGAGTATCTCTTCTTTGCAATATGTAAACGTATGTTCTGCAGTAGCGAGAGGAGAGTTCATCAGAACCAGCAGCAGGTCGCCGTTGCTGATCTGCGCAGGAACAAAGTCAACTCAGCTAGACGCTGCACTGCACTGCTCCTTATCTGTTTATGTGATGGACTTTTTCAAACGCAAACATTTTCTTTAGATGCGCTGGGAACACACAGACCCGATAGGGATCGGATGCAGTCTAATTGCTTCAGATAGCGGCGTGTTATTAGCATTAAAACTGAACACAGGAGCAAAAGCTTCCTGACTTCAGCATCGCTGATGAACAGAGACCCGACTCCCGTTTCTTACAGTATTAAACCTGGGAACGATTCAAATGCACTAAGATTGTTTGTTAAATATCCCCCCCCCCCCCCCCCCCCTTTTTGATCGCCTAATAGTTTTCTTGTGTATAAAACTGTTGGAACATTTATTGTGCGTGTCACACAAGTTTGTGTGCGGGAAAGTACTTTTTAACCCTGCTTTTAACCCCGCTTTTGACCCTTCTCTGACATGCCTCGCATGGGTGTGTGTGCAGCGCTGGTTTCAGATGTGCGTTCTTGCCAAGGCGTCTGAGTTGCTCAGACTCCCAGGACAATACCCAACCCACCCCCACCCCTCCACGAGCTGGCTTGAGGGCATTCCTCCACCGGTTCACTGGCAAGGCTCAAGTGGGTTCCGTTTTTTCAAGCACTCTAATTGCTGAAAGACATAATTGTGAAGCACTTTGAAGTAAAAGTCAATTTGCCATAAGTCCACCGTTAAGTGTTCAACTGGCCTGTTTTTTCTTCTCCTCAGCGCTGTTCACTTGCCAGCGAACTTGTCCTGATGTATCGATAACGGCAACTCTAAGACCTGTTTATTTAACAAGGCCAAAATATCAAGCTCTTTTTGTTGTCGTTAGCCAAACTGCGCGTTTACGATTGCGTTTTAATACATTAATGGCATCCGGCGAAGACGGCGTTTGTTTTGGGAGTTTTGCGCACGCTGATGAGTTCAAGGCAGGTGACCCGGCGTCGTGCAGCCGCTGTCTCGGGTTTTCAATGACTATAAGGCCGATGACAGGGTTATGGGAAGTGTAACCGGCACTGACACAATACCTCCATGCTCTGCTTCTCAATGCAACTCAAATTAGTCAGCGCTCACACGTTGAACCTGAACACCTACGCGTGCGGGGTGTGTACGTGCTCGCTTCCGTGTGTGTTGTGTGCGCGACAGGCTTCATCCGTCAGTGTTTATTGTTTACTGTACTCCTGGTGGCGCCAGGGCTAGAGAAAACAGAAGCCTTAAAAACACTTTGTTTTGGGTAACGGCGAAATTCTGGGGTTTTCTAATCGCAAAGGCGATCAGGGCCCCTGATCTGTGTGCCGGCTGAGGGAGGGAGGGGAGGGGAGCGTTACTCAACTGAAGTTCCATGTATGGTGCTGAGAACATGTGGGCGCACCAGTCTGTCTGTCTCCAGCGCGCTCCTGAAAGAAAAAACGAAAGAAAGACTGTGAAAGACAGCGAGTCACAACGATGGACAAAAGACCTTGCGCCACAATAAAGCGAAAGGTGTCTGTTGTTTGGTTTCCCAGTAGTCACGCCGCTCGATATTCCAAAATAGCACTTTAGTGTTCTGGAAAATGCGTGTTAGCTGGTATTCGTCCTCTCTCGTATGATTTGTTGACGATCAGAGGAATCATAATTTAATCCGAACTTTGCTAAATATATTCAAAAAGTATAACGCAAGAATTTAAATCTACACTAAAAAAGGGTTTAGGATTTACTAGTGAATACTTACTAGTGTAATTTAGAAATAATTACAAAAAATGGTAAGAAACATTAAATTAAACCTGAAATTTTGAAGTAGAAATAGTGTTTTCTTGTAAATCGTACTCCAGTAATCTTTGTTTTATTTACAGTATTTTTTTTTACATTGTAGTATAAAAATAATCAAGGCATCATTTACACATTTTTTTTTTCCAGTATTAAAAAGAACTATGTACTCATATTTATTGACATGTCCTGTTTTAATTGTGAATAGCAATAAATAACAACATTTATTTGAGATGCGCTAATATTAAAATTCTGGCCAATACTGATAATTATTTTCAGGTTATTGCTGATAACTGGTTGATATTAAAATTGTATATTATTTGTCGATATTTATCTATATACAGATTTGTCTAAATATATATAAAAAAAATTAAATATACTCTAAAAAAAATAATTCAGTCATTTTAAATTATTGAAATTTTACTGTTTTATAAATTATTGCTGTTTTAAAGGGATTGTTCTCCCCAAAATAAAAATTTGTCATTTACAAAGTCATACAACATAACAGTGAGTCAGTGATGACAGAATTTATTTAAGGGAGTGTTAGATGATGACAAAATATGTAAAATTATGAGATGTGAATTAAATATCCAGTATTTGCTGGTATATATATCCAGTAATGGCCAATATTGACAGATATATACAGTGTGTGTGTATATATAACACTGAATCAAAGTTTTCAAGTACTGATTCGATAAAACAGATAGTTTGGGAGAGCTGATTTGCATATATTAAACTTATCGCAATGGGTGCAAAACTGCCTTAGTACATGATTTAGAAACTGTTTGCCAAATAAAAAGTGCTTGAAAAATAAAGTATTCACTACCCTCCAGCCCTACCTTTGTCCATGCAGGTGCAAAATATCATTACTCTATATTTACCGTTGATTGGAAGACTTATTTTGTCAAATAAGTCTATGGCATAGAGACGGGTGCAGTCAGAGAAAAGAAATGTCCAAATCAACCACTTCACTTTAATCAGGTGTCATTGATGGACTCCTGTCGAAGTGTGTAAATTAATTCCAAATGAACCTTTTTTTTTTTCTCCAAACTCAAATCACGCAATGTACACTATTGGCATGAAAGCCCAATAAAACGCTCTTTTCTTATAGGAAAGCAATAATTGATTTGACATTTCTTGCCACTTCAAAGGCTCTGAGCCCTGCAGGCATGGCACTAAATTACTGGAGAAAGAAGATTTGCTATTAGCTGAGTGTTAAGTGTTCACCACTGTCTTACTCTTTTCGCTTTACCTTTCTACCTCAACACGCTTGTGTGTCCATGAAAAGAAAGAGAATGTGGGTTTCTTATTGAAGATAGTTACATTCTGACACCACAAAGTCCCTGTGTGTTTATCAGTAAACTTTAGTATTTCTGTCTCTTTCCGCACACCAGTTTTGTATGTTTTTTTTCCCCCCCGTTCTCTGTTTTTAGGCAAACCAGCATCAAGGAAGAATTTTGATGTGTAAATACATTTTCACTGCGTTTATCATTGTGTGCATTTCCTGTTTTATGACATTTGAAGCTGGCTGTCACTCTGAATTTAAAGTTTTATTTGTAGTTAAAACATAGATGAAATGACCAATGGTATATAAACTTTCAGGTAGAAGTTTTGCAATGTTATTTAGATCGTAGTAGGTATATTAGGACTTTTTTTTCCAAACAGTACCACACCATCAGGTTATTGTAGAACTCATGTATGTGACCCTGGACTACAAAACCAGTCATAAGTAGCACAGATATATTTGTATAAATAGCCAACAATACATTGTATGGGTCAAAATTACCGATTTTTCTTTTATGCCAAAAATCATTAGGATATTAAGTAAAGATCATGTTCCATGAAAATATTTTGTAAATTTCCTACCGTAAAGTTATCAGAACTTCATTTTTGTTTAGTAATGCATTGCCAAGAACTTCATTTGGACAACTTTAAAGGCGATTTTCTCAGTATTTAGATTTTTTTGCTCCCTCAGATTCCAGATTTTCAAATAGTTGTATCTCGGCCAAATATTGTCCTAACAAACCATACATCAATGGAAAGCTTATTTATTCAGCTTTCACATGATGTATAAATCTCAATTTCAAAAAAATTTACCCTTATGACTGGTTTTGTGGTCCAGGGTCACAGATGAACATATTATCTATTTTAAACAGATTTGAAAGTAACTCATACAGTCAGAAATTTGTTCAGAATTACGTTTGTAATTAGTTTCACAGTCTTTTTCTATATATAAATTATATAAGTTGTTTTGTACTGATGCCTGACTTCATTCATATGATCATTTGTCATAAAGAATCATATCTTTCAGTTTGCGCAAGTCATTTTTATCAAGTAAAATTAATAAAATTAAAGTATAAAATCGAATGAGATAAGTTTAGAGGACTATCCTAGCACAGACTTTACCACACAACTGTTTAATAGGCTATATTAATTATAATTAATATATAAATTTTAATGTAGAATTATAGTGTACAAATATACAAAATATATAATATGAATTATAAATATTATATAACTCATAACTAATTCATTTACATAGCAAATCAAATTTTATATATTAAAGTAAAAATATGTAATATTTAAGTGATAACTATGGCTGCCCTGATACAAAATGAATCATATTGTGTCTTTGGCTACACTGCCTAGATTCACGTACACTTTGATACATGCTATTAATGTACTTCCTTTAATATTTTGCTCGAGTCTGTGTTAAACCTACTCTTGCATGTTAACCCAAGCAAAGCCGGATCTCCACACTCTCAGATAAACGGTGTGTGTTGTGATTAGGAGACTCGGCAGGGCCCTGCAGTGAGCGCCGGAGCCATAGAACGAGAGAGAAGCTGCTCTTATCTCAGGCAATTAATCAGAGAGACTCATATTGCGGGACAATTATTCAAAGCTTATTCTTGAATAACTTACAGCCGGAAGCGTGCAGAAGTTTCCCCTGCCGGACGTGAAGGTCGTGAGAGCAAGGAGACGCTGCAGGACAGAAGGCCGTGGTACATTTGTGTGTGTTTAAGATAGATACTGCAGACAAGGTCAAAGTCACGGCAAACTCTGCTTCTGCTCCCATTTATTTCACACTAGGCAGGTTTTTCTTTCTCATGTTGTTTTTCTTATGCATCATGTTTAAGGTTGATTAGAGATGCGTTGATCAAGAAAGTTTAGTCGGTAAATAATATGATGGCTGATATTATAAATCAGTACTGTTATGCCTTATTTAAATCAGCATTCATATTATACTCCCGTCTGTAATCAGAAGCAGTATGTTTTACACTAAAATAATGATTAAATGCTTAATCTTTGTTGAAACCTGATATAAAAGAGTGTACATTTTGAATTAGAAATCATAAGTATAAATACTTTTTACTGTCAGCCTATTGAGAACAATACAGATTGTTTAAAAATGCTAATATTTAGTAAAGATATAAGACATCATTTAGACAACATGTAGCAGGTTGCTTACTAAGCTGAATTATTGGACATCTGTTTGTACATAACATGTTTATGAATAATTATATGTTGTCATTTATCTGTTTAGATTGGTAATAGTGTACAAATGTTCAATATAATTTTATGAAGGAAAGCTCTTGTGCACGCTTATGATGAAACTATATTCACAATCCAGTCTGAGTTAAATAAATAAATAAATAGAACCTGAATTTTCTCATCAGGAATTGAAAGTTGATGTCATGTTAAAAAATCAAAATAAAAACGTTTCTGAGGGAGAGCAGCTATTACATTTTAATTAAAGACAAAAAAATAGTATTGTGCTTTATTATTATGATTTTTTTTTTCTAACTCATAATATGATAATGTATAATTGCAATTAAACCAGTATAAGGTGTTTTGGGAATCTTTGTGTGGTGTAGATGCCACCTTCATTGAACATTCCTACAGGTTGAATATTTTTTTTTTTTTTTTTTTGCACATGCACGCAGGACTCTCTCAGATGTTAGTAATTGTCCCGCACAGAGGCTGTGTGGAATTGGAACATTAAACGCATCTTATCTCTTCTCGTTTAGCCTGCTTCTTGCGCTCTCCATTGATTGGAGCCTCCCAATAAACGAGCTGCTTTTAATTGCAGTAGGCCTTAATCCAACTTTTCTTTTTAATGTACCACAGAGGGAGGGGTGGGGGAGATTTTAATGAAAGTGATAT
>JAFVLL020022712.1:0-27960 GCA_021397915.2 Tor tambroides
TTTATGCATTTTGCAAAAACTTCTATCCAGAGCAATTTGCATTGCACACAAGATTCAATTTACTGGGATTTGAACCCACAACCTTGGTGTTGGTAGTATTGCTTGCACTATAAATATGCTACAAGATAATGGCACTAACATCATTTTTTCTTTGTAATGTGAAGTGCATACAAGATAGACTTTTTATGCATTCACTGGGATTTGAACCCACAACCTTATTGTTGGCAGTATTGCTTGCATCATTGATCTTGTAATACAGCAAATTTCAACCCACAAACTAGGTGCTGGTAGTATTGCTCTACAAACGTACCAAGAAGATTGTGCTAACAGCACTTTTTTCTTTGTATGTACTGTAAGTTGCTTTGGATGAAAGTATAAATCAATGTTATCGCCTCCAACTAGTAAGCAACGCTGCTAATCCTTTGTGTTAATTCTCTGTTTTAGATGTTACATTAATGCATTTCACAAACACTTTTATCCATAGCAATTTGCAGTGCACACAGGATACACTTTTTATGCATACACTGGGATTTAAACCCACGACCTTGGTGTTGGTAATATTGCTTGTACCATTGTTTTAAAAGATGCTACAAGAATATGGTGCTAACAACAATTTTTTTCTTTGCATGTACTGTAGGTTGCTTTGGATAAAAGTATGAATAAATGTTTTCACCTAGCGAGCAACACTGCTTATTTTTTGAGTTAATTCTCTGTTCTAGGTTTATGCATTTTGCAAAAACTTCTGTCCAGAGCAATTTGCATTGCACACAAGATACAATTTACTGGGATTTGAACCCACAACCTTGGTGTTGGTAGTATTGCTTGCTCTATAAATATGCTACAAGATAATGGCACTAACATAATTTTTTCTTTGCAATGTGAAGTGCATACAAGCATTGATCTTGAAATACAGCAAATGTCAACCCACAAACTAAGTGCTGGTAGTATTGCTCTACAAACATGCTGAGAAGATTGTGCTAACAGCACTTTTTTCTTTGCATGTACTGTAAGTTGCAATTTGCAGTGCACACAAGATACACTTTTTATGCATTCACTGGGATTTAAACCCACAACCTTGGTGTTGGTAATATTGCTTGTACCATTGCTTTAAAAGATGCTACAAGAAAATGGTGCTAACAACATTTTTTTCTTTGCATGTACTGTAGGTTGCTTTGGATAAAAGTGTGAATAAATTATATCACCTCCACCTAGCAAGCAACACTGCTTATCTTTTGGGTTAACGTTCTGTTGTAGATGTTAAATTTATGCATTTTGCAAACTTGTAGTATTGCTTTCTCTACAAATATGCTACAAGAAATGTCATAAGCATTGCTTTTTCTTTGCAATTTTAAGTGCATACAAGATACACTTTTTATGCATTTACTGGGATTTGAACCCACAACCTTCGTGATCTTGAAATACAGTAAATTTGAACGCACAAATTTGGTGTTGGTGGCATTGCTGTTTGATTGACGTAAAATGACCAACCGGATTTCATTGTGTTTTATGTGCTGAAACAGGTCATATTTAATGTCATTGCATTGGACCTAAACTTACTGACAACTTCCCAAAAATGTTTTGATCATTTGTGTACTTTTTGGACGATTTTTTGGTTACATTTTATTTTAAAGTGTCCTTCTCACAGTGTAATTATAGATTTAAGTAATGAGTAATGTTTTAATTAACTACATGTATTTACTACAGTAAGTCTTGTTTTCTTAAAAAAAAAAAAAATCTAAATTTAGTGAGTTTTTGCATAGAATAGGAAAAATATCCTCCACTGGGGTCAGAAAGATAAACTTTTTTGACCCCAGTAACCCCAGGCCTCATTGATCAAAGTTTATTGAATAAATATTGCCAAAATGATCCACAAATAATGTTTTTTTTTTCACTCAAAAACTGGTGCATAAACTCAGATCAGTGACACCTATGATCAGCTGGTTCCAAAAAGAAATACTAAACCTGTACTAATTAAAAGAAAACAAGACTGAATCCAAGATTTGATGATAATATAACATAATGAGAGTTTTACAAGCAATTTTAAACTGGCAGGTCATTTGTGACTGGGAAAAAACAAGTTAGGTAAAGGATTTTCAGCAAAACACAAGAGTGAAGTCTTGTTTTCTTAAAATAATATCAAAATTAAGTGAGCTTTTGCATAAAATAAGAAAAATATCTTCCAATGGGGTCAGAAAAATGCTTTTTTCTTTGTGTAATTTTGCATCCCAACTTAATGCATCATAATTTAAGCATATTTAGATATTCGTACTGGAAAACGTCAAAAATACTAAGTAAAAAGATCATTTTTTGCAGTGCATCTGTGCTGAAATCACAGTTCTGAGTTTTGCATTGAAATGCACCAATATATTCTTCAGAAAACGCAAACATTTCATGTTTACGAGTGGTTCGTTATCTTTAATTGAACTTTTTCTTCTTTATAGCTTGTCATGTGATCTCTGACTAACACCTAAGCTTTAAGATGCTGTGGTAAATTCTGCCCCGCACACTCATCTTCACTGACCCGAGAGAAACTATTAACCAGATTCATCTGCTTCCTTCCAGTCCCTGATTCAACATGAAACTCATTGTGGGTTTTTTCTCCCTCATAAACACTGAAACGCTAATGAGCGCCTATTAGTTAACCCAACGCTTTGGTTAGTGTTACCACAGAGTTCAGAGACAGAAACTTTAAAGGTTTGCAGACCAGACGTGATGAAAAACCAAGCGAACGAAGCTTAGATCAGACCAGGAACAGACTTCGGGTCAGTTTGGTGTTGATCCGTTATGCAAATCATCATTTCCAGAGTTGTGTTCAAAGCTGAGGAGCTCCGCTGGGCCTCATAAAGACTCAGCGAGCTCCTCTTGGACGTCAGCGGCTCTGACAAACACCGGCGCTGAAGGGGGGCTCCAATTGCTTTCAGTAAATCTTTACCCTCTTGGCTGACAAAAGATGGCTCTTGAATGAAGCTCTTTGTGCTCTGACGGGCCGGTTCTTCGAGTGGCTGCTCAGAGTCTCCGGTGAAGAGCCTTGATGTCCTGTGGCACGAGCCTATGGAGGGCTCAATGGGATGATGTCACTCAGTGTTGTGTGATTGGTGGTTTGCTGTTGTTTACATGTTTACATTGCTGTTGTTTACATTTACATGTAAATGTAAGTGTAAATGTTTTGATGTTGCTCTTGATGGTAGTGAGGTGGATTGTGAACAGACTGTGGGAGACACAGACTACAGTCTGCAGAACACTTCAGTCTGTGATGAGAATCATAGATACCCGTCTGTCTGTCATTCTGTCTATCCGTTCTGGCTTTCTGTCTGTCTGTCACTTCTGTCTTTATGTCTGTCCATTCTGTTATTCATTCTGTCCATTCTGTCTTTCTGTCCATTCTGTCTGTCTGTCTGTCCTGTGATTCTGTCTATCTGTCACTTCTGTCTTTATTTCTGTTTGTCCATTCTGTTTGCTCAATCTCTCCATTCTGTCTTTCTGTCTGTCTCTCCGTTCTGTCTGTCTGTCCATTCTGTCGTTCTGTCTATCTCTCCATTCTATCTGTCCATTCTGTCATTCTGTCTATCTGTCCATCCTGTCTATCTGTCCATTCTTTCGTTCTGTCTATCTCTCCGTTCTGTCTATCTGTCCATTCTGTCTGTTCTGTCTATCTGTCCATTCTTTCGTTCTGTCTATCTCTCCGTTCTGTCTATCTGTCCATTCTGTCTTTCTGTCTATCTGTCCATTCTGTTTCTGTCTATCTCTCCGTTCTGTCTATCTGTCTATTCGATTGTCTGTCTATCTGTCCATTCTTTCATTCTATCTCTCCGTTCTGTCTGTCTGTCCATTCTGTCTTTCTGTCTATCTGTCGTTCTGTTGTTCTGTCTATCTGTCCATTCTGTCCATCTGTCCATTCTGTCGTTCTGTCTATCTGTCTGTTCTGTCGTTCTGTCTATCTGTCCATTCTTTCGTTCTATCTCTCCGTTCTGTCTATCTGTCCATTCTGTCATTCTGTCCACTCTGTCCATTCTGTCGTCTCTGGGTCTATCTGTCCTACTTGGGTTGTCTCTTATCTTCTCTATTATTCATTTGTCCATTCTGTCTTTCTGTCTATCTGTCCATTCTGTTGTTCTGTCTATCTGTCCATTCTGTCCATCTGTCCATTCTGTCGTTCTGTCTATCTGTCTGTTCTGTCGTTCTGTCTATCTGTCCATTCTTTCGTTCTATCTCTCCGTTCTGTCTATCTGTCCATTCTGTCATTCTGTCCATCTGTCCATTCTGTCGTTCTGTCTATCTGTCCGTTCTGTTGTTCTATCTGTCCATTCTGTCTTTCTGTCTATCTGTCCATATCTTCTGTCTGTTCAACTCATTTTGTCACGCTCTGTCTATTCCCACTGCTCTGTCATCTGTCGCTTCTATCTCTCCGTTCTGTCTATCTGTCCATTGTCGCTCTCTGATTGTCTCATCTGCCTTTCTGTCTATCTGTCCATTCTTTCATTCTGTCTATCTCTCTGTTCTGTCTATCTGTCCATTCTGTCATTCTGTCTATCTGTCCATCCTGTCTTTCTGTCTATCTGTCTATTCTTTTGTTCTGTCTATCTCTCCGTTCTGCCTATCTGTCCAATCTGTCTGTTCTGTCTATCTGTCCATTCTTTCATTCTATCTCTCCGTTCTGTCTATCTGTCCATTCTGTCTTTCTGTCTATCTGTCCATTCTGTCGTTCTGTCTATCTGTCTGTTCTGTTGTTCTGTCTATCTGTCCATTCTTTCGTTCTATCTCTCCGTTCTGTCTATCTGTCCATTCTGTCTTTCTGTCTATCTGTCCATTCTGTCGTTCTGTCTATCTCTCTGTTCTGCCTATCTGTCCAATCTGTCTGTTCTATCTGTCCATTCTTTCGTTCTATCTCTCCGTTCTGTCTATCTGTCCATTCTGTCTTTCTGTCTATCTGTCCATTCTGTTTCTGTCTATCTCTCCGTTCTGTCTGTCCATTCTGTCATTCTGTCCATCTGTCCATTCTGTCATTCTATCTGTCCGTTCTGTTGTTCTATCTGTCCATTCTGTCTTTCTGTCTATCTGTCCATTTTGTATTTCTGTCTATCTGTCCATTCTGTTTCTGTCTATCTGTCCATTCTGTCGTTCTGTCTGTCTCTCCATTCTGTCTATCTGTCCATTCTGTCGTTCTGTCTATCTGTCCATTCTTTCGTTCTGTCTATCTCTCCGTTCTGCCTATCTGTCCAATCTGTCTGTTCTGTCTATCTGTCCATTCTTTCGTTCTATCTCTCCGTTCTGTCTATCTGTCCATTCTGTCTTTCTGTCTATCTGTCCATTCTGTCGTTCTGTCTATCTGTCTATTCGATTGTCTGTCTATCTGTCCATTCTTTCATTCTATCTCTCCGTTCTGTCTGTCTGTCCATTCTGTCTTTCTGTCTATCTGTCGTTCTGTTGTTCTGTCTATCTGTCCATTCTATGCTCATGGTCAATTGTCTGTTCTGTCGTTCTGTCTATCTGTCCATTCTTTCGTTCTATCTCTCCGTTCTGTCTATCTGTCCATTCTGTCATTCTGTCCATCTGTCCATTCTGTCGTTCTGTCTATCTGTCCGTTCTGTTGTTCTATCTCTCCGTTCTGTCTGTCTGTCCATTCTGTCTTTCTGTCTATCTGTCCATTCTGTTGTTCTGTCTATCTGTCCATTCTGTCCATCTGTCCATTCTGTCGTTCTGTCTATCTGTCTGTTCTGTCGTTCTGTCTATCTGTCCATTCTTTCGTTCTATCTCTCCGTTCTGTCTATCTGTCCATTCTGTCATTCTGTCCATCTGTCCATTCTGTCGTTCTGTCTGTCTGTCCATTCTGTCGTTCTGTCTATCTCGCCGTTCTGTCTATCTGTCGTTCTATCTCTCCGTTCTGTCTATCTGTCCATTCTGCCGTTCTATCTGTCCATCCTGTCTTTCTGTCTATCTGTCCATTCTTTCATTCTGTCTATCTCTCTGTTCTGTCTATCTGTCCATTCTGTCATTCTGTCTATCTGTCCATCCTGTCTTTCTGTCTATCTGTCTATTCTTTTGTTCTGTCTATCTCTCCGTTCTGCCTATCTGTCCAATCTGTCTGTTCTGTCTATCTGTCCATTCTTTCGTTCTATCTCTCCGTTCTGTCTATCTGTCCATTCTGTCATTCTGTCCATCTGTCTATTCTGTCGTTCTGTCTATCTGTCCATTCTTTCATTCTATCTCTCCGTTCTGTCTCTCTGTCCATTCTGTCATTCTGTCCATTCTGTTGTTCTGTCTATCTGTCTGTTCTGTTGTTCTGTCTATCTGTCCATTCTGTCATTCTGTCCATCTGTCCATTCTGTTGTCTGTCTATCTGTCTGTTCTGTCATTCTGTCCATCTGTCCATTCTGTCGTTCTGTTTATCTGTCTGTTCTGTTGTTCTGTCTATCTGTCCATTCTGTCATTCTGTCCATCTGTCCATTCTGTCGTTCTGTCTATCTGTCTGTTCTGTTGTTCTGTCTATCTGTCCATTCTGTCATTCTGTCCATTTTGTCTATTCTGTCGTTCTGTCAATCTGTCCATTCTTTCATTCTATCTCTCCGTTCTGTCTCTCTGTCCATTCTGTCTATCTGTCCATTCTGTTGTTCTGTCTATCTGTCTGTTCTGTTGTTCTGTCTGTCTGTCCATTCTGTCATTCTGTCCATCTGTCCATTCTGTTGTCTGTCTATCTGTCTGTTCTGTCATTCTGTCCATCCGTCCATTCTGTCGTTCTGTTTATCTGTCTGTTCTGTTGTTGTCTATCTGTCCATTCTGTCATTCTGTCCATCTGTCCATTCTGTCGTTCTGTCTATCTGTCTGTTCTGTTGTTCTGTCTGTCTGTCCATTCTGTCATTTTGTCTATCTGTCCATTCTGTTGTCTGTCTATCTGTCCATTCTGTCATTCTGTCCATCTGTCCATTCTGTCGTTCTGTCTATCTGTCTGTTCTGTTGTTCTGTCATTCTGTCCATTCTGTCGTTCTGTCTATCTGTCTGTTCTGTTGTTCTGTCTATCTGTCCATTCTGTCATTCTGTCCATCTGTCCATTCTGTCGTTCTGTTTATCTGTCTGTTCTGTTGTTGTGTCTATCTGTCCATTGTGTCATTCTGTCCATCTGTCCATTCTGTCGTTCTGTCTATCTGTCTGTTCTGTTGTTGTGTCTATCTGTCCATTGTGTCATTCTGTCCATCTGTCTATTCTGTCGTTCTGTCTATCTGTCCATTCTTTCATTCTATCTCTCCGTTCTGTCTCTCTGTCCATTCTGTCATTCTGTCCATTCTGTCATTCTGTTTATCTGTCTGTTCTGTTGTTCTGTCTGTCTGTCTGTCATTTTGTCTATCTCTTCGTTCTGTCTATCTGTCCATTCTGTATTTGTCTATCTGTCCATTCTATGTTTCTGTCATTTTGTTAATCTGTCCATTCTGTCTATCTATTGATTCTGTCATTCTGTCCTTTCAGTCTCTCTATTCGTTCTGGCATTCTGTCTGTTGTTCTGTCTGTTGTTCTGTCTTTCGATTTGTTCTCTCATTCTGTCTGTCTATCCACTCTGTGTATCCATTTTGGCATTCTAACGTTCTGTCTATCTGTCTGTTTGAGCATTCCTCCTTTTTTTTTTACTTCTACTTAGTATGATTCAAAGAGTCATTAATAATAAATGATTCCTAAATCAATAATAATTCGAATACAGAATGTCTGATGCTTGGGATGTAAATCAGTGAGACCTTTGTAACAGTGTATGTCTAAGGAAAAAAACTACTTTATATATGCTTTTGAAAGCTAATAAAAGGGTCATTTTCAGGAAACACTCTCCTTTTGTTTGCGGAATACAGTCACATTATGCAAAAGAATGACATTTTTCAAATAAAATGATGAATAAATGAAAAGTAAATAAAAACAAACTAATACTAAATAAAATAGAAAATGAAAGATAAATACATGCAGAAGTGAATAAAAAAGTAAATAAATGCATTCCTTCTATACCTCTCTGTTCTGTTGTCCTCTCATTATATCGTTTAGTCTACACAAAAATAACTTGAAGACTTTTTTTTTTTACTTCTACTTGGTATGATTCAAAGAGTCATGAATAATGAATGATTCCCGAATCAATAATAATTCGAATATAGAATGTCTACAGGTTTTCATTTGTTCGTCATATTATATACAGGACCAAACAATCTCCACACATTTGTAGTCTGGACTGTAAGAAATGCGATGCCCCTCCGTCTCAGTGAATGTGATTACAGTGTTTGTAATGAGTGTGGTCGCCTCACCCCTGACAGTCTCATGCTCTCTTATTAGTTTGGATCCATTACAAACCAGAGGAAAATCCAATGAGGCCCCACTCGCGCCATATGCCTGTCGGGGTGAGATGTGGGGGGTCACCTCATGGATCCTCTTGTTGTGCTCTCGTTTCATAATCAGTAACGCCCCCATAATCACGGGACCCTTCATCAGTACAGTCCCAGCGAGCGGATAGAATTACATGAAACCAAGCAGGAAAACACGCTTTTGTCTGATTATTTTTAATCTGATGGTTTTATGAAGCACAGTTGTTTCTTACTCTCTCGGCTTCATGTTAAAGTCAGTCACAGATTGTAACTTTGAGTTTTATCGCATGTTTAATTCACTTTTAACCCTGCAAAGCCTGACATTTTAATAAATGGAAGAGTTTATTGGAACCTATGGACAAAAAAAGTGTGCATATAGTATCATATTTGATACATCAGGCTTTTATGGCTCATATAGTCTGATATAGTGAGAATATGGAGGAAAAAGCAGCTCAGTTTTATTCAGAGACTCAAACTGAACAAAAATATGCAATTTGGTGCAGATGCTGCTATTTATATGGAAAAAAGTTCTGAAATTCTGATGCTTGGGATGTAAATCAGTGAGACCTTTATAACAGTGTATGTCTAAGGAAAAAAATACTTTATATATGCTTTTGAAAGCTAATAAAAGTGTAATTTTCAGGAAACACTGTAATTTTGTTTGCTGAATGCGGTCACATTATGCAAAAGAATGACATTTTTCAAATAAAATGATAAATAAATAAAAAGTAAATAAAACAAACTAATAATAAATAAAAGATAAATAAATGCATAAAAATAGATAAATACAATATAAAATAAAACAAATAATACATAAGTTCAAATATAAAATAAACAAAATAAAATATCAAATCAATTAAAATAAAGTAAAAACATAATATACAGATAAAATGAAATGTAAAATAAAATTGAATAAATTTGACTTCATCAAATCTGAAATGATGAAAAGACAGAAGATTGCAGACTCTTTACATAAAATGATCTAAATATCAGTAGTCGCTCTATATCTCCAATAATATGTCTTAGTAAGATGAGATTGAAATGATCCAAACATATAATTCAGTGCAATCCCATGCTGATTGAGAGATGAAGAAATAAAGGCTCCTCAGAAGATGTGAGATGAAGATCATTCCTCCGCTGAGGAACAGTGAAAGTAAAGCTTCTGGAAACAAATGCTCCTCAAAAGATCCTGATGATCAGATCTGAGACTAAAAAATGATTGATGGAGAATCAAGTAAAGCCGAGCTGCTTCAGTAAGTGTTCATCTTCAGTTATTCTTACGTTTATTTGATTAAAATCAGTCAAGATTTGACAGCAAAAAGACACATAAAGCACAAAAAGTCCAAAAAACCCCTCCTAAACAGTGCCATAAAGCCACTGGTTATGCCTCTAAAGACTAGTTAGTTTAGTTGTAACACACGCTGAGGCTAATTACACGCTTCAGCCCGACACACGAGAGCATAAAAGCTAATTACAGCGTGTCCCAAACCAGGCCACGACGAAACAGGGTCAACAGACTTGTCTCTCATTAATCGACACGTTCTGCCTCAAGCAATGCAAACCGTCAGCAGAGTTAATTATTCAATTAAACAGCTTCAATTAACGGCTCATCTGTATTGCTCACGATGCTCCAGACAGACACTGAGGAAGTCATCTTAGATCTTAATACCTTTTATTTCTCTGTCTTTGGTTCTCCGGGGAGACATTTGAATCTAATTATCTTATAAAACATTTTGATCTGCACACCTGAAGATCAAACCAGAGGTGACGTTTGAACCGCAGTTCAGTGTGCGTTTAATTGATTTCACATTTCTTGCTCTCTTTTTCACTTTTTGGCATGAATGTAACAGAATTAAGAGAAAAGGATTGTCAGTTGTCAATGCTATTTATATAGTACCATTAACAACATCGTAAGTTGACCAGGAAGCACATTTTGCCATTTAGCAAATGATAATAATTGTGTCTATATTGATCATGCTCATTTGAACATTAAGCATATTAGGGCTGCAGGAATAATTAAAATAAAATCGAAATTGTGACATGGCTGTGATTTAATTAAATAAATATATGCACTGTGTGTTTCCCAGATAGACATTATTATTAGTATTACAATTTTGTAAAGTACTATTGTAAAGTTGCACTGTAAAATAAAATTATATTATATTTATTATAATGAAATATTACAATAGCAATATTTTTATTTATTTATTTTTTTATATATTTATTTTTTGTTTAGTAATATTTAGAACCCTAATCAGATTATTATTATTTTAAAGTCATATTGATAATTTAATCATAGACATATATGGCATCATTAAAAACAACAAAAGTTGACCAGGAAGCATATTTTGCTATTTAGCAAATAAAAATATTATTTTATTTTATTTTATTTTATTTTTTTATTTTATTCGTTTAGCAAATGATGATAATTTAATTTTAAAGTTGTACTGTAAAATTACATTATATTATATTATGAAATATTACTATAGATATATTTTTATTTTGTTTATTTTTATTTAGTAAAAAGTAAGATTCATAATTTTTAAAAAATATTTAACAAATATTATCAATAAATATTATTTTGCAATAACTATTATATATAATAATATATATATAAGCATATATATAATTAATATTAATCAGATTTTGTATATATATGGAAATTTAATTTTAAAGTTGTATTGTAAAATTGTATTATATTATATTAGTAAATATTACAGTGATTATATATTTTTTATTTTTATATAGTAAAAATAAGAATCATAATTTTAAAAAAAAATCATATTGATATTGACATATAATCACAAAATATTTGCCCATATTTTGAGCCTTACAAATGAATAGAAAAGGGTTGTCAGTTGTCTGTTTTATTTATATGGCACCATTAAAAACAATGTAAGTTGACCAGGAAGCACATTTTGTGAGTAAAATGTTTTATTTGTGTATTTATAGCTTGTGCTTCCTGGCAAACTTTATCATCGACAGACTAAATTATTTACACCTTTATATGCATTTGGTAACTTTACGGCATCATGCTGTCATTCATGCAAGCTCAATTCAGAAATCTCCTCATTTGTCTTGTGCAGACAACTTCACAAAGACGTTGAATTTGAGCAGAAAATTGGAAGGGTCAAAAGGCCGTTTCCTGGAGCATCTAAACCACATTTGCAGATGTTTGAGATCTTTATGAGCAGTTCAGTTCAGACCTAGATCAACTTTACACTTTCCTGAGATGGATTAAAGCATAAGCAACACGTGTTAATGAGTTTACCAAGCTCTATATGACAACAAATCTCAAGTATTGAACCTCTGAGCTCTATTTGCATCATGCAAACATTGATTTTACAGCCCTCAGCTTCATAATGCAAACATAAAAGAAAGATAGAAAACCAAGCCTCGCTTTCTGAGGAACAGGAGAGTCTTTTGAAAAACTCTTTTTTCGTAAACGTGGGGCCCTCCTGCAAAGTGTGCTGATTACCCACGATCCCCTGCTAAGAGGCCGACATGAGTGAGACTGACTGCACCCGACAGATGTTTCTCATTCTGCTCCTCACATGCCACAGAAAAACCTTCTGCTGTGAGATTGTGGGAGCAGCATGAGAACGTCCATTTATATCGAATAAAACGCTGAAATGGATTCAAATTTGTCCATATGTTACAGTACAGATGTTTTGAATCGAATGCATCTTGTAGAAAGGCATATTGTCATAAAATAAACACAGTAATATTAGAGTAGTTTTGTTGCTTTGTTTGTATTTCTGTTACATTAGGTAGCTCCACCCACAGCGATCTCTGATTGGTCCAAAATTCCACTCATCATAGTTATGTTAAACACCAGTTGGCTTTGATTGGCTGTGATCGTGTTGTGCACTATTTTCACTAGTAGTGTGGACAAAACACTACTATTAAACTTTTGGCACGTGTGTAATCTGGGAATTAAAATTCAGAACTTTGCATTTATTTAGTCTTTTTATGCAAGGAATGGCCAACTAGCAAATGCACAATAATAGTGTTAATAACAGTGTTTATTTTTAGAATGCTTATGTGAATGTTGATATTAAGCATATTAGGGTTGCGTGGGTCATTAAAATACAGCTGTGATTTAATTAAATAAATATGTGCACTGCATTTCAAAAATCCCCCCAAAAATATTAATATTTTAATTTTAAAGTTGCACTGTAAAGTTGCATATTACATTTATAATATATAATATTACGGTAGCATTTAATAAATGTACAATAATTATATAAATATATTTATAATCTAACATAATATTTTTTATATTTGTATTTTGTTGTAGTAATCATAATAAAAATATTAATGTATTATTATTATTATTATTGTTATAGGAAATATTACAATAACCTTTGTTAATAAATATATAATATATAACTATATTTATAATCAGCATATAATAATTAATAATTAGTAATATTTGTTTTATATATTAGTAATATTTATTTTAATAAATAATAATATTTATATTTATTATATATTTTATAATAATCATAATAATAATAAATATTATTTTTTAAAGTCATGTTGATATAAATTACAAAATATTTGGCCAAATTTTGCAATGGTACAAACAAGCACAGCTTTTTCTTTTTATTTATTTTGTCATTTGCAATCCTAATTTTTATTTAAAAAAATGCAATTAAAGTTTTTTGTTCCCTCCAAATTGTGTAGCCCTAAACCATATTTTCAGAGAATCCCATTTTTTGATAATAAGGTTAACTTCAACACTGGGTTTTTTTTTTTGTTTGTTTGTTTGTTTTTTAAAGCCGTATGAATTACTAACAGAAGTTGTTCTAAATCCATCTATTTTGTAGCATGCTAGCTGATCATTAGATCATCTTGGACCAGCAACAACTAAGCTGCTTAAACAGCTACTCAAAGCAGTTTAAGTTGGTCCAGCTAGCTTGTTCCAGCATCTTAAGATGGATTTTCAGCTGTCCTCCTCCTGTGACAGCAGATAAGCGTCTGTCCTGTCCGCTCTGGCGCTTCTGAGTGCTGATGGTCTCGGCCTCGGAGATGCTCTATTTTAGTAGTGATCCTCAAGAGCGTGAAGCAGGAGGCTATTCTGTGCTCCTAAAGCCATCGATCAGAGACTCAAGGACACAGACCTGATGCTCTTCTTGACCTCTGGCTGTTACACCACACCAAACATCCGGCATGAAATAAAACTTCACTTTTTACTATATTATGGACATAAAAGATGTTGTGTATGCTGTTTCATGTTGACTTTACAGCATTGCCAATTAGCAAATGACAACAATTGTGTTTATTCTGATAATGCTTATTTGAACGTTGACATATGTGTTGTTTTAGCATAATTGAGATACTGTTATAGTTTTTATTAAAATTTAGATTTTTTTATTTTAATATTTTCTTTTTTCATTTTAATTTTAGTTTAGGTTTAAGTAATATATTGCTGTTTTTGTCATTTTTATAAGCTTTTTTATGTCTATATAGTTCATTTATTCATTTTTATTTCACTTTTAGTTATTTTAGTACATCAAGTTTTTTAATTTAATTTTATTTCAGCTGAAGTTTATTTTATTTCAAAATTTTTATTCCACAAATTTTTTATGGTTTTATTTTTCATTAACTATAATAACTCTGGTTGATGATAAACATATTAGGGCTGCACAATTAATCAAAATAAAACTGAAATAGTGATATGTCTGTGGTTAAATGAAATATATATGCTGCATGTTTCAGACACAGCCAAAAAAAATTAAATTTTAAATTTTCACTATATAATAATAATAATAATAATAATAATAATATTGTTGTTGTTGTATGATATTATTACTTATTACATAATATTATAATAATATTTGAACAGTAATATTAGTATATGAATAATATTTTGTTTAATGTTTTATTATTATTATTATTATTATTATTATTATTTTAATGTCATATTGTCATGTGTCTTATAATGACATATCTTTTGGTAAAATTATTTTTTTGTCCCAGAATTGTGCAGCCCTAAAGAATATAGTTAAGAAACCCATTCTTTGATAATAAAGTTAATGTCAACATTGGAATTGTTTTTGTTTTTAGGATTTTTATCCATATGAACTGTTAACAGCTATGAATTACTAAATGGACAATCCATCTTAAACTCTTTTCTGATACTAGCTGATCATTAGATCAATTTGGACCAGCAATAATGTTGGTGTTTTATGACAGCAAACGGCCTGCTTTAAAGTCAGCATGAAATAAAACTTCACTTTTTATCATATTACACAAGTAAAGGTGTCGCGAATGCATTTTCACATTGACTTTAAATGAAGTAAAGCACTGGCTGAGAGTCTAGTTACCCGTGACCCCGCAAAACACAATGGATGGTTTCAGGTGCGATTGTGCTCTTCTTCTAAATGAGCCGCGTCCTTGTTTAATTTACAGATGCGCTGGAGGAGTAATTCGTGCCTTCAGCTGCAGCTCTGGGCCAGCTGTTATCCCCCTCGCCCCCTTGGAGGGGTTTCACGGGCTAATATGAATGTAAGAAATGGCGCACACTGACGGCGCCCGCAGAAACGCCACTTTAATGCATCGCATTTTAATTATCGCCCTTATTCATTCGCCATCAGCGCTTCTGCTCGCTCTGTCTCTCCGACAGGCCTCTTTTTATCATAGCACCAGTCTTAAAGATAATAAACTTCAGCTTTAAGGTAATTACTTAATCTGGACAAACCTGTGTGTTAAGCAGCACTATTACGAGCAGAGGTGATAAATCAGGGGCTTGAGGTGGCGGGCCGATCACAACGGGCCGTAATCAGTCTTATAGACGGTCTTAAGTACCTAGATTACACAAACAGCATGCTTCTGGTTTGTCCTTCTGGTTTACCTCCAGCACGCTAGAAACTTAAAAAACCGACATTTTGAAGTTATGCATTTTCTCAACAAAAAGTTTCCTGTTGAAAAAAAATACTGAGTAAGATGGTTTGCTGGTCGTAGATGGTGCTCAAAAACCCTCTAAAACCATCAAACCTGATCAGTGTAAACCAGATTGGATTAGCAAGCCACCTTAGACTGGTTTAAGATACTTAAGAAGGGTTAACTCTGGTTATGTTTTATTTTCATATATAACTAATTGCACACAACAAAATAGTCCTAACTGCCATTCAGAATCGAACTGAGAGTGACTAAATTTGAACTGAGGTAGCAAACAGGATGTAGAATTGCAATTCGTATTTGAATGTAAGGAAGTGGAATTAAAATGAATTGATACTCAAAGAATATGGATGAGGATGGATGGATGGAACAGCAGATAGATAGAATGATGAATGGATGGAGTAATGGAAAGGATGGATGGATGCATGGATGGATGGAACAACAGATGGATGGAACAATGGATGGATGGATAGAACAATGGATGGATGTATGGATGGATGGATGGATAGATGGAAAGTGGATGGATGGATGGATGGAGTAATGGAAAGTGTGGGTGGATGGATGGATGGATGGATGGATGGAGTAATGGATGGAGTAATGGAAAGTGTGGATGGATGGATGCATGGATGGATGGATGGATGGATGGACGGATGGATAGAGTAATGGATGGAGTAATGGAAAGTGTGGATGGATGGATGGATGGATGGATGGATGGATAGAACAAAATATGGATGGAACAACGGATGGATGGATGGATGGATGGATGGATGGAACAACGGATGAATGGATGGATGGATGGATAGAACAACTGATGGAGTAATGGAAAGCATGGATGGATGGATGGATGGATAAAACATCAGATGAATGGAACAACAGATGGATGGATGGATGGATGGATGGATGGATAGAACAACAGATGGATGGAGTAATGAAAGTATGGATGGATGGATAGAACAACGGATGGATGTATAGATAGGACAATGGATGGTAGGGGTGGGAATCTCTAGGCACCTCACGATTCAATTCGATTACGATTCAGAGGGCTGCGATGCGATGATAAAACGATTATCGATGCATCTTTTGTTTTACAGATTTTCTTTTTCTCACTGTCTGACTATTAAAGCAAAGTATCTGGAATGACCCATAATGAATTTATTTTCAAGATCTTTTATTAATAAAACAAATGGAAGTGATTTGGTAAGTCAACAACAAGGTTACAAAGAACCAACGGGAAATGAAACATGTGCCTGTTGCAGCATACTTGTAGTAAATTAATACAGACTTAAGCATATTCTGTAATATGGTTTCTCATATTTGTTGTGTTTCCAAAATATTTTAGTTCGGCTTGACACAACTTTCATATATTGTGGCTTTTAACGCAGACAGTGCCGGTCTGATTTCTCGTGCCGCCATTATGGCAGATGGATGGATGGATGGATGGAGTAATGGAAAGTGTGGATGGATGGATGGATGGATAGAACAACAGATGGATGGATAGAACAATGGGTAATGGAAAGTGTGGATGGATGGAGTAATGGAAAATGTGGAAGGAAGGATGGATGGATGGAGTAATGGAAAGTGTGGAAGGATGGATGGATGGATGGAGTAATGGAAAATGTGGAAGGAAGGATGGATGGATGGAGTAATGGAAAGTGTGGAAGGATGGATGGATGGATGGAGTAATGGAAAGTGTGGATGGATGGAACAACAGATAGATAGAACGACAGGTGGATGGATGGATGGAACAAGGAATGGACGGATGGATGGAACAACGGATGGATGGATGTAATGGAAAGTGTGGATGGATGGATGGATGGAACAACGGATGGATGGATGAATGGATTTAACAAGGAATGAACAGATGGATGGAACAACGGATGGATGGATGTAATGGAAAGTGGATGGATGGATGGATGGATGGACGGATGGATGGATGGAACAACTGATGGATGGATGTAATGGAAAGTGTGGATGGATGGATGGAACAACGGATGGGATGGATGTAATGGAAAGTGTGGATGGATGGATGGATGGATGGATGGATGGATGGATGGATAGGTGAATGGATGGAACAACAGATGGATGGATGTAATGGAAAGTGTGGATGAATGGATGGAACAACGGATGGATGGATGGATGGATGGATGGAGTAATGAAAAGTGTGGATGGATGGATGGATGGATGGATGGAGTAATGAAAAGTGTGGGTGGATGGATGGATGGATGGATGAATAGATGAATGGATGGAACAACGGATGGATGGACGTAATGGAAAGTGTGGATGGATGGATGGATGGAACAACGGATGGATGGATGGATGGAGTAATGAAAAGTGTGGATGGATGGATGGATGGATGGATGGATGGATGGAGTAATGAAAAGTGTGGATGGATGGATGGATGGATGGATGGATGGATGGATGAATGGATGGAACAACGGATGGATGGATGGATGTAATGGAAAGTGTGGATGGATGGATGGATTGATGGATGGATAGAACAACGGATGGATGGATTAATGGAAAGTGTGGATGGGTGGATGGATGGATGGATGGATGGATAGAACAACGGATGGATGGATGTAATGGAAAGTGTGGATGGGTGGATGGATGGATGGATAGAACAACGGATGGATGGATGTAATGGAAAGTGTGGATGGATGGATGGATGGATGGAACAACAGATGGATGGGTGGATGGATGGATGGATGGATGGAGTAATGATAAGTGTGGATGGATGGAACAAAAGATATATAGAACAATGAGTGGATAGATGGATGGAAAAATGTAAAGGATGCATGGATGGAACAACAGGGAGACTGAATTTTGAACAGCCTTGTGTTTTAGATACCCAGCCTTAGCCGGTCACATCCCAGAATGCACTGGGTCTGCTGGTGTGTAGCGGTTGGCATGGCGATGTTTGGTTAGGCCTGAGGCCAGCTTATTCTACAGGAATTTCCTGTCTAATTTCCCCTCCTGATTCTGTAATGCCCAAAGCTTTTTAATTGCGCTGCAAAGACCCTGGCCACTCAAAGGGCCATTATTGTTGTTGAGTACTTCCTATAAAACGAAACCATTTACCTCTTTAGATCCTTGGATTAGGGTACAACAAAGACGAGAGGGGTTGTGTTTGTTTGGCCCGAATATTCAAAGCCGAATGACATCAGAAAGAGCTGTTTAGAGTTATGAGGGTTTATCTGATCGAGAGCCTCCTGCGGTTACTCTTAATAATAAAGGTTCTTTATTGGAATTGATGAAGAACCTTTGACATCCATGGAACCTTTCTGTTCCACAAAAGTGATACATGGTTCTTTAGATTATTAAAATGTTCTTTTAAGAACTGTTTACTGGAAGGCTTTTTGGGGAACCAAAAATGGTTCTTCTTCAGTCTTAAAAATTAGCGTTCTTTATTGGAATTTATAGTTCCATCAAGAACCTTTAGCATCCATGGAACCTTTCTATTCCACAAAAATGGAAAAAGATTCTTTAGATTAAAATGTTCTTCATAGTAAGAAAAAGTGGTTCTTTTAAGAATTGTTTACTGGAAGGTTCTTTGGGGAACCAAAAATGGTTCTTATACACTCTTAAGAATTAAGGTTCTTTATTGGCATTGATGGTTCTTTATTGGAATCTATGGTTCCATCAAGAACTTTTAACTAACATTGAACCTTTCCATTCCACAAAAGCTACTTTACAGTGGAAAAATGTTATTAAAATGTTCTTCAGATTAAGAAAAGTGGTTCTTTAAAGACCTGTTTACTGGAAGGTTTTTTGTGGAACCAAAAATGGTTCTTCTACAGTCTTAAAAATGATGATTCTTCATTGGTTCATTTATGGTTCCATCAAGAACCTTTAGCATCCATGAAATCTTTCCATTCCACAAGATGTTCTTTATAGAGAAAAAACAGTAGTTCATCCAAAAATAAAATTTTTGTGCGTCATTTACTCGCCCTCATGTTGTTTCAAACCTCTATGAGTTTCCATCTTCTGTTGAACACAAAAGAAAATATTTTGAAGTATATTGGTAACCAAACAGTTGCTGGTACCCATTGACTTCCCTAGTGTATTTTTCCCTACTATGAAAGTCAATGGCTACCAACATTCCTCAAAATATCTTCTTTTATGTTCAACAGAACAGAGAAATTCATCTTTAGACTAAGAAAAAATGGTTCTTTTAAGAACTATTCACCAGAAGGTTCTTTGGGGAACTAAAAATGGTTCTTCTACACTCTTAAAAGTGAAGGTTCTTTATTGGCATTGATGGTACCATCAAGAACCTTTATGAAACCTTTCCATTCCACAAAAGGTTCTTTACTGAGAAAAAGTGACAGTTTATCCAAAAATTCTCTCAAAATTCTCATTTTCTCACATCATGTTGTTTGAAACCTCTACGAGTTTCCATCTTCTGTTGAACACAAAAGAAAATATTTTGAAGAATATTGGTAACCAAACAGTTGCTGGTACCCATTGACTTCCCTAGTATATTTTTCCCTAATATGGAAGTCAATGGCTACCGACATTCCTCAAAATATCTTCTTTTATGTTCAACAGAACAGAGAAATTCATCTTCAGACTAAGAAAAAAATGGTTCTTTTAAGAACTATTCACCAGAAGGTTCTTTGAGGAACCCAAAATATTTTAGAAGCTCCATTGCTTCATGTTTGAAGGATAAAGATCCCAGTGAGAAGCGGCCAGGTTAAGAAGTGCACAAAAAAGTCATCCGCTCTAGATCGGCACGCAGCCCGACACTGAAAAAGTGCGGCACCCCTCTGTGCCATTCGCCCAGATGTGAAAACAAATGTTATCACCTAAAGACTAATAGATGCGAGGGGCTTCACGGAAACTCCGCAGCAGCGCCACAGCCCTGGGGGATAGAGCTCAGAGAAGCTGGTAAACGTGCCTCTTGAACTCTCCAGAGCGATCCTCTTTTGTTCTTCCCGTTGCGGAGGAACAATGGAGCTGTCAGCATGATCGAATAATCCTGCCCGCTCCTCCGGTGACGGGGGCCCGGACGTCAGCGGCCCCCGAGCCTCTACAGAACGGGTCGCCAATGGGGTGGGTGTTTGTGCTGACATGAAAAATGCGACGGCTGGAAATAACAGTGGTAATGTGGATAATTGAGGGCGGGCACAGATGAATGAGGCTGCGGGGTAACGTGTCGTTTTAATGACAAGAGACCGAGGCGGCTTCACGTTCAATGCCGTCTCATTTCGGTCGCGAGTGTTTACAGAGCCACAAACGTTTGGGGTTAAGTTGTGTATTTTTCATGCTTCCAATTACCCTAGTTTGTGTCTTTCCCCTGTTTTATTTTTGCATCTCCTCCTCCTCCAACGTCGTGATTAAAGCGCAAAGTCGGCCTTAACCGGACCCGCGTGATTAGGATTCATGCGGTGGTCTGTGACTTCAGCGCGGGAGAATTCTCTGTCATGTTCTGCTGACCCACTTCACTCCTTCTCTTTGTCCTCGACCTCTCTTCCCATCGGCCCCTGCAATAATTCACCCGCTGCATTAGTAATGGCGCATTAACTGCGGCCGGGTGCTGAATGCAGCCTCCTCGCAGCGTTTACAGGCCAGTTTCTCTGCTATCTAAAGGTCAGGCCTGAGCTTCGTGCTCCAGTTGCGTGTTTTAGACTGCTGTTGTGCTTTCGACAGCTGTGTGGCATTACTGTTGTGCATGTCAGGTGTGTTTTTATGGTGTTTTTCATCAATTAAAGGCAACCTGAGGCATTTTCCATGACAAATACTATACAGGGGGCACATGACTCTGGCTAGTCACGCAGCTGATTTGATTGTGCAGAAAACACACCAAATATACAGACTGTACAAGTAAAGATCGCTTATAGTCACGTCTGGTTTACTGAATTTAAGCACAAGCACTTAGATCTCAGCATTTCATTGTCAAATTTGTGATTCTGCAGACAAACTTGAAGACAGAACAGGTTGAGTTTAATCAAGCAAACTAATCTTGAGGGTAACAAGTCGTGTAATCACCTTCATGTCGTTTTTTCTTCTGTAGATCACAAAATTAGACGTTTAGAAGAATGCTCAAGCTGTTAGGCTCTAAAATGAACCAAAAACACCATAAAAGAAACATAAAAGTGAATAAAAAATTTAATGAGGATTTTGTCATTATTGACTGAAAAATCTTAGTGAATCAAGGTGAATAAAGGACTTCAATTTTGTTTTTTTAGCATGTTTCCATCTTCTGTTGAACACAAAAGAAAATATTTTGAAGAATGTTGCTGGTTGCCATTGACTTTCATGATACTTTTTTCCCTATGGCTACCATCAGCTGTCTTGTTACCAACCTTCCTCAAAATATCTTTCTGCCCAACAGAAGAGTAAGAGTAAACATAAGGGTGAGTGAAAGATGACAGAATGTTCATTTTGGGGTGAACTACCCTTTAATCTTCAAAACCGATGAAAAATACCATAAAAGTATCATAAAAGTGGAAAAACTGCATTTTTAATTAGGATTTTGTCATTATTGACTTAAAAATCCTCCCTTCTGACAATATTTTGCAAAACATCTCCATTTGTGTTCTGTCGAAGGTTTGCAACAACATAAGTGTGAATAAATTATTTCAATTTATTTATTTTTTGGTACGCTGTCCCTTTAAGTTTTAGATTATGTAAATGTGAAGTGAAAGAGAGAGACAGGAAAAGCAGCGGGTCATTTCCTGTCCTTTGGGACGCTCTTGTCTGCCATTCTGAAGGGTATGAACAAATTGACAGAGAAGCAGAGAGAGCGAGAGTGTGAGAGACTGCTGACTCACACTGCTTCTGTTGAGTGAATGAATCCTCTGGAGGAGCTGCTGAGAACCCCAGGTGTGGATAATGACCCGTGACCCTTGACCTCTCCGGGTCACCCCTCAACCTCCCACTGCTGCCTCCCTAAAGAATGTTAATATAGTCCAGAGATCAGCTGATTCACTTACCCTCCTCTCATTCCTGCTAAGTCAAGCATTACTAGTACTAGTGCTCATAGTTAGTGTTAGTTTGCACATAGAAACACCAGCCAGAACACATTAGCAACCAGAGCTGGGTAGATTACTTATAAATTATAGTCCATTACTGATTACAGATTACATGATAAAAACGGTATTTAGTAACGTAACCTGTATTACTTATTTTTATGTAATGTATTCTGACTACTTTTTAGATTACTTTTTTAACTACATTGTTTTAAATTTACCTTTAAACATACCATATTAACAAAAAAAGCAAAGAGAAAGAAAATATATTCCAGTTTTTGATATCAACAGCATTAAATGCATTAAACCGGTGTTTAGTAACTTGTATAATTATTTGTTTCATACATGGTCTAATTGCTTGAGAGGTGCTTTTTCGCTCAAATTCAGAAGCATGGTTTTGCAAATTTATTTATGGCCATTCTATATTGTGAATATACTCAAAGCTAAATGGTATGATACACAGTAGGATTTTTAGAGAGGACAATTCAAAAGAATTAGGGAGAATCAATAAATTAGGAATGATTTACTGCCATTGTGTGAATAATATGTAATCATGTAATCCATATAAAGTAACTGTAATCTGATTATGAGCATTATTAAATGTGACCCTGGACCACAAAACCAGTCAGAAGGGTTTTATACATCAATTATATACATCATCTGAAAGCTGAATAAATAATCTTTCTATTGATGTATGGTTTGTAAGGATAAGACAATATTTGGCTGAGATACAACTATTTGAAAATCTGGATTCTGAGGGTGCAAAAAAATCAAAATACTGAGAAAATTGCCTTTAAAGTTGTCCAAATGAAGTTCTTAGCAATGCATATTACTAATAAAAAATTAAGTTTTGATATATTTACGGTAGGAAATATATCTTCATGGAACATGATCTTTACTTAATATCCTAATGATTTTTGGCATAAAAGAAAACTCGATAATTTTGACCCATACAATGTATTTTTGGCTATTGCTACAAATATTTCCCAGCGACTTAAGACTGGTTTTGTGGTCCAGGGTCACAAATGTAATATACTCTAATTATGAGTGCTTGATTTTTGGAATCTGATTAGAATAATCCAGACTACATGTAATCAGTTACTACCCAGCTCATTCTTTCTTTTTTATTAGGAAATGTGAACACCTAGAGAAGAGGAAAGCTTTTAAATCCGCTTTGAATTCTTTTTTATCCGTTTATTTTCACAGGGCAGGAAAAGACTGAAGGAGCTCCAGGAGCGAAAGACTAATTAGAAAGGAAAGCTAGTTAAGGCTTTACCACTGCAAACAGCTCTTTGCATATGGCAAAGAAACCATCAACTGTGGTTTCCCGTTATCATGACTGCTAATGAAGCCTTGTTGGCCTTTAATGGGACGTCCCGAGCCAACGGAGGCTTTATTACAGGAAAGTGCTGATTCTGATTCTCTTCGGGCTCAAATAAAATGATCCAGCCAAATGAGTTATGATGAAAAGAAACGCCAGCCAACATATACGGCAGACTGTAAAACACTGAGGCAACGGGCAACAGCTTTTAGTCAAGAAACTGTCTCTCATTAGTTAGAGGTTTGATTTCAAAGCCTGATTTCACGTCGCCTTGGCACCTTCGTTTTTGGATGCATTTCGGGGCCGGTAAAGCGTCGGGGACGCAATCGGATCAGTGTCGGTTCAGTAGGGGGATGCTCCGGTTGGCACAGCCCAGCATGAGGCAACGATGCCGGGCCGAGGAATATTCTCTCCCTGCGCTGTCAGCCCCAGTTTGCGTCCCGGATGGTTTTTTCCTTCACAACGTCCATCATCTGTAGGAGTTCAAAGAGCGTCTAGCTGCAGGTCTTTGTCAAAAGCTCAGTTGGATATCTTTTTGTAGCCTGTTGGATAGCAGGATTTCTTAGGATACTTTGATTATTTATTTATTCCTCCACTCTTGTGTGATAGTGCCAATATTTTACACGAAACTGCTCAGCGCGCTCTGAAATTCATGTTACTTCATTGTAGCACTCTTGCCTTTGAAATTTCTTTTTTGAAAGTCTTAGCTTTTTCTCAACTCTCTCTCTCTCTCGTTCTCTCTTGCAGGCCCTCATCACATCTTCCCGACTTTCCATTCTCCGATCCCCATCGACGTGCGTCACCACGAGGGGAGATACCACTACGAACCACATGCGCTCCACGCTTTGCACGGGTGAGCCTGCAGCCCTGTCCGTTTCTGGCTCTGGTTTTTGGCGTTTGTGAATATAAATAATCTCTGCGCTCGCAAATAAAGCGTCTGCTTTGTTTATCCCTGCGGTCAGAATGCACACAGACATGCAACATTCAAATGCGATGTAATCAGGTGATCCCGAAATGACCGGCGCATGCTTTTGATGCTTCATAAAAAGCATGCGACTGAAATGGACGTCCAGATTCGGTTCTTGATTTAACCGTTTAGAAAACATATAAACCCTTGCCTTGTTTCTGTGCCAGATGCAAAACTCAAGGCTGGGGTAACTCTCAAATCCAGGAAGGAGATTAGTGCGGTTCACTGGATCAAACATCTGGAGAAGAGAATATAAACTTTTCTTCTCTCATCCTCGTCTCATTTAATTCTTTGAATTACCTTTAAGGCATTGAGCAGATACTCTTTCCAGTGCAACTAAGTTTTTGTGTGGGACTGTCATGTTAGATGTTTGGTGTGTACTTCAGGAAGTTATCTTAAAGGAAAGCAGTATGCTGTGATTATGCAGTTTTAGTGCTTTTTCATATCTCAGGACGTTTTTTGAAAGTTTTCAGCGATGTTTCTCCTCATATTGCTTATTGAGACAACCGTTCACATAAGTTATGTGTATAAACCTGCAAAATTAGCATGTGGACAGTAGTTTAGATCATTTGATCTTGAGAAATTAATGAGTTCATATTGAGACTTTTTCTTTAAAAAGCTGAACGCTTTGTTGAGATTTCTCTTGTGGAGACAGATTTGAGATTACAGAGGAGAAATGTGAAATGTGAGTTTTTGGTTTTGTTTCATTTAGGTATCAGTTTGGTCTCAGATGTTTCTCCTCAAATTCCATAACGAGATAATTGTTGATATAAATTATGTGCACAATCCTATAAAATGTGCATGTTGATAGAACCTTGGGAGAATTTGATGAGAAAATGAGCTCATATTGAGATCTCTGACTTATAAACAGATTTTGGTAGAAAATGCTGGGCACATTTGAGAATTTGATGAGAAATTATTGAGTTTGATACTGACTTTTGATTGCAGACTTTTTATTGTCTCGAAAAACTGAGATTGCTGAGGTCTTTTCTGAAACTAGTGGAGACGTGAGATCACAGAGGAGAAATGTGAGAATTAGGACACATCACTGAGTTTTTGGTTTTGTTTTGTTTTGTTTAAGTTTCAATTTTGTCTCAGATGTTTCTCCACAAATTCCATAATGAGACAATCGTTGATATAAATTACGTGCACAATCCTATAAAATTAGCATGTTGATAGAAGCTCAGATCTTTGATCTTGATGAGAACATGATGAGAAATATTTGAGTTCATAATGAGATGGTGAATTAGGACGTTTTCAGTTTTACTTAATGTAAGTATCAATTTTGTCTCTAGTTTTTGAAGTGATTGGGTTCATGATGAAATCTATGATTTATAACCAGACTTTGGTAGAAAACGCTGAGCACATTTGAGAATTTGATGAGAAATAATTGAGTTCAGATTGAGATCTCTGACTTTTGACTGCAGACTTTGATGGAAAAAGTCGAGCACATTGCTGAAATCTCTTCTGAAACTCTGGAAGAGACGTGAGATTACAAAGATAAACACGTCGAGTTTCCAGCTCATTTTTGTCTCTTTTGTTTCTCCTCAAATTTTTAAACGAGACAACCCTTATTATAAATTACATGTACGAACCTATACAATTAGCACATGAAGAAGCTCAAATCATTTGATCAATTTTGTCAATGATTGTGTTCATGTTGAGATCTCTGACTTTTAACCAGACTTTGGTAGAAAACGCTGAGCACATTTGAGAATTTGATGAGAAATAACTGAGTTCATTTTGAGATCTCTGATTTTTGATTGCAGACTTTGGTAGAAAACACTGAACAAATTTGAGAATTTGATGAGAAATAATTGAGTTCATTTTGAGATCTCTGACATTTGATTGCAGATTTTGGTAGAAAACGCAGAGCACTTTTGAGAATTTGGTGAGAATTGAGTTCATGTTGAGATCTCTAATTTTGATTGCAGATATTGGTAGAAAACGTTGAGCAAATATGAGAACTTGATGAGAGATAACTGAGCTTATACTGAGATCTCTGACTTTTGATTGCATTGATTTGACTTTGATAGAAAACGCTGACCACATTTGAGAATTTGATGAGAAATAATTCAGTTCATTTTGAGATCTCTGACTTTTGACTGCAGATATTGGTAGAAAACGTGGAGCAAATTTGAGAATTTGATGAGAAATAACTGAGTTCATTTTGAGATCTCTGAATTTTGATTGCAGACTTTGGTAGAAAACACTGAACAAATTTGAGAATTGATGAGAAATAATTCAGTTCATTTTGAGAGCTCTGACTTTTGACTGCAGATTTTGGTAGAAAATGCAGAGCACTTTTGAGAATTTGGTGAGAATTGAGTTCATGTAGAGCTCTCTAATTTTGATTGCAGATATTGTTTGAAAATGTGGAGCAAATATGAGAACTTGATGAGAAATAACTGAGTTCATTTTGAGATCTCTGACTTTTGACTGCAAATTTTGGTAGAAAACAGAGCACTTTTGAGAATTTGGTGAGAATTGAGTTCATGTTGAGATCTCTAATTTTGATTGCAGATATTGGTAGAAAACGTGGAGCAAATGTCAGAACCTGATGAGAAATAACTGAGCTTATACTGAGATCTCTGACTTTTGATTGCATTGATTTGACTTTGGTAGAAAACGCTGACCACATTTGAGAATTTGATGAGAAATGATTGTGTGTATTGAGATCTCTGACTTTTGACTGCAGACTTTAATGGAAAAAACCAATCACATTACTGAGATTTCTTCTGAAACCCTAACGGAGAAAGATGTGAGAATGAAGCGACTTGAGCATTTGATCTCATTGCTGTCTAGGAGAAACAGTTGAGATGTTCCAGAGACTTTGCTTTCCTAAGGGTTTAGTCGTATCTCCCCAAACAAAGATCTTCCTCAGCCGTCCAGCCCGAAGGTCTTCGGTTCTCCCAGCATCCTCCGGTTCAGGTGTGTCGAGGTGCGGCAGTAATGTAGGTTAACCTCCAGACCTTCAGAGCTTCGCGCGTCCCACATGAATTTTCCAACGGATCGGCGGCGGTATTGTAAAAACAGAACATAAAGTGGGCCGTGCTAGTTTTTGAAGTTACACTTTGTTGTTTTTCCTTAAACACAACACCACTGAGTTTTTTCCCCTCCTCGTCTTTTTTGAAACGGGGGCTCGAAGGAAGGTTTATCTTAAAAGAGCAGAATAAATCGATAGAATTCTCGAAGTAGCGTTGTTACATTTAAATTCACAGATTTTGATGGTGATACATTCGGTCGGCCCGCTAGCAGCTAGCCTATTCATCACGCATAGAGCCGCGTTGGGGGGAGACTAGCTGTCTCAACACTCGCTCGCCTTGATTAATGTGATTTGATCTTGACAGTGGACCCCTAATTCATCAAGACCTTGATCTGGCTGTCTTTTCCTCTGCCTGAGCCAAATTCATCTAATTACAGGGACATTGTGCAGCAAATTAAGCGCGGTGTCGCCCGTGGCAAGCC
>JAFVLL020022713.1:0-11936 GCA_021397915.2 Tor tambroides
TCACAGAAGTATATATATTATATAGGCCTATATATGAAGAGTTCAGATACAAAAGCCTCTAAATGCCATCTGAAATTTTCTTCTAAAATGAGCATGAGTCAGAATTGCGAGTTTATATCTCGCAATTGCGAGAAAAAAAGTCAGAATTGTGAGATAAAAAGTCGCAATTACCTTGTTTTATTTTTTATTCAGTGGCGGAAACGGGCTTCCATAGTATCCTGTCTCGTGTAATCGTTCAATCAGTGTTTCAGCCGCGCAAAGAAGTCACTATAAAGGCTTGTAAACAATGTCCCATAACATCACATTTACCTCAGAAAAACATATTCGGAACCATAAACTCATTAGTCAGATAGAAAAATAAACTGTAGAGAGGGGCATTTTGCTAAATATGTACACCATATAACATATTCATTTACTGTTCTTCAATGTTTAATTTATATTTGAATAAATCCATCAAGTTTTTATGACAGCCACCATTGTTTATATTTCAAAAAAACGAACTGAAGTAGAAATATTATGTAATTGTAAATTTATTATTTTAAAAACTTCATTAAGTATCAATATTATAGTAATGTAGTACCAACTTACTCTATTTTACAGCATTAGTTGAGAGATTTTTTTTTCTTGAGAAAATTTGGCATGTACTGTACCTGATATATATCCAAACTAATCGATATTGAATCGAATCGAATCGCAAGCTTGTGAATGAGAATCAAATCGACTCATGAAATTTGTGTCAAAACCCAGCCCTATTATAAATGACTTTATTGTCAGTTTTGATGATTTTAATGCATCTTTGCTGAATAAATGTATGAATTTCTTTATAAGGTCAGTACAGATGCTGAAGTTCCACGCTAAATCATGGTTCACACACATTTAAATTTCTTGATCATGTTTATAATGAATTTCCTTCAACAAAATTAACATTTGGCACAACAAAAATACCATTTTGTATTATCAAAATTAAAGTCATTTTAAATAATGAATAAATAAATTTATAAATTAAAAATAGTGTACCCTTTTGACCACCTTTTACTTTTTTAAATCATATTTTCAAAAAATTAAATGTTAAATTGCTAAAACGGTAACATAAATTGGCTTATCAAGTGTTTGGCATACGATTAATCAAAATCTATTCACAGTTGGTCACTCATGCTCTGACTGGTGACGAGACTAATGATCTTTCACTAAAGACCTCCTACTGGTCAACAAATGGGCTCACCAGCTGGCTAGGGAGTTATTCTGTGGCCTCTGACTGGTTCTCCTGGTCCACATTGCACTCCTCGCTGGGCTCAAGGCTTCCTCGGTTGTGTCTAGAGCGTTTGTGCCTGTGTCTCCTGTGGCTATCTGCGTCATCACTATCATGACACCTCCTACTGCTGCCACTAATGAGAGACGGAGAGAAGAAGGTCACATGATCTATATATACATATACATATATATATCTATAATGGTTATATAAGAAAGTTTGCCCCCAATGAATATCACCTTTGCAGGCCTTTTATTTGCTTGTGTGCGTGCTATTCTGCATGATGTGACTGATGTGGAATTGTAATGCCATGTTTTGTATGTGGACAAACTGTACATGCATTTGTTGGAGTGTTTTGTGTATGAATTTGTACATAAGTGTATTGGGTATGTGATTTATTAATTTATATTAAATTAATTTTCAGGGGCATTTTACAGTACTTCTAGGAGATGAAATAAAATAAAATAAAATCATTTTCACACCACTTGTTCTATGTAGGGTATAATATAATGAAATATAATTTCAAAATAAATAATTCATCTGAAAAATTATGGATGTTATTTATATAATCAAAATCAACATCAAATTCAGAAACAGCTCTAAATAATGCGCAGGATGTCAGTATACAGAAATGATCTGTTCGAATAAATTTTTAATATGAGATTCAGCGATACAGATGACAGCTACAGGTCACTATGGTGTCAGTAGAGGAATTAAACCCATAACTAGACAGGATTCAAATATAATATTATGAAATATATATCAAATGTTAGATAGATAAAAAACAGCCGTTCACTGCAGGGACTTTTTCTGCCTAACATCTGAGGCATTTTAGTCACCTTTGGTATATTTCTTTTACTATCCAGCACCCTGGTGAATTTCTGACCCAGTGCATTACCTGCGTGAGGATCTGTGTTGTTCATTCCTCTCTCGGTGTCTTCTTTCTCGATGTCTGTCTCTCATTCCTTCTCTTCCCGAGCTTTCTCTGTATCTCTCGCTTCCATAATGACTGTGATCCCTGTGTCGAGACAAATGCTCCTCCTCACTGCACACACAAGCACACTCATTAGTAATGAGGGAAAATAGTGCTTCGGTCTGTTCTAAAACTGAGCAAGATGACTCGTTAGCTACATACCGTAGGTAGCTGCCTTTTAAGGCAGCATCCTAACCGTCAAGGAACCTCACAAGTGATCGTTTGGAATGCTCAACATAGGTTGAAACACTGTACGCCACACAAATAACACTCTTCATGGCAATTGCTTTCAACAGAGTTTGACGTTAGCATGTTGCTAAGATAATGTCTATCTGATGGTACACTGACTTCCAATAAGGCTTCTGTTTCTTTCCCACACTCCAAACGGGACAAACTACTCTACCGTGAAACAAAGTTGTGAAACTACAACAAGACTAAAGGTTCAGCCACCCCTAAAAAGATAACTATAACAATAACTATATTACCATGCTAAGCGCTGAACTGTTGAGTGGATTCTGATTGTTTAAATGTTACACTTAACAATTATCATTAAGTACTTTATATTCTTAAGTACTTTATATTCCAATCTAAGTAGTTACAGTTTTAATGTAGCTTCCCAAACACTGTTAACACTCACAAATTATATATTCTTGTGCATGTTAACAGGATCACTGTCACACAAACACACTACATCTCTCAACCTGCAGCCGTTACAATGTACAGTATTCTAATGAATGCCCCAAAGTGCACAACCACATTCTCTCTCTTTCTCTGTGCACATTCACACAGAAAAAGAAAGAGACAGAGAAAAGAGACAAACTCAATAACCTGATCACTCCGTCTGTAATTAGCAGTCAGTTGAAACTTCCGGCCCTCAAGTGCTGTGCTATAGATTAGTCTTGGAAACACTAATTAGATGACAGGGGACAAAAGAGTTTGTGGTTGCAGTGGCCAATGTAAGGCACTTGTGGAGTGTGTGTGATTGCTCCACAAAGCCAAATGTTTTTGTTTCACTTAAAGGCACCATTCACCCAAAAATGAACATTCTGCTGCTATGAAACTTTTGGGTGAACTATCCCTTTAAGTAATTTCTATTTTTCCCCTCTGTGCATTTCTCATAGTTAGTCAAATGATATCTGTTATTGTTAGCAGCCGCTGCTGCAAGCCCAAGATGAATCTGTTTATAAGTCACATGCTGTTACAAATTTTTCATGCTATTTATTAATAAGTATTAAAACCATATACATGGCCCTCTGGGACTTATAAATGTATTAAGGCACAATGAGTAAGACATGATGTGAGTGTCTCTGTGTGTGAGAGTATGTGTAGGTGTCGTGCCAGCTGGACTGAAGACAGGCCAGTCCGCTCTCTAAGCCACAGGAATGAGATCATATCTAGGGGACAAGTGTTCACCAAATGTCCAACCAGTTGCTAAGAGCATTATCAACCAGATTAAAAGAGAGAGAGATTGAGCAAGGGAAAGGGCTAAGTGAGAAAAGAAGGGAAAAGTTAGTGTGGCAGATTGTCAGTGCAGGTGTTATTGATATCTCTGTGTTTATTTTGCTCTTGATTTCAGCCCTGTTTATATCTGGTATTAACATTCACCTTAGGTGATCCGATCATGAGTGATCAGGCAACACAAATTAATCATGACAAAGGTACCAGTTTGATATTACACATACTAATCAATATTTTAAAAAGTCATAATTTTAATTTGCCTCAGATGTGATGTTTTGAACATAATTAGTTACAGTACTTTTGTCGAATACATGTATCCAACTTTAAAAATAAACTACAGTATATTATCTACATTCATTAATTTACTTTTATTCAAATTTAATTTAAATCACTGCAAATTTAAAATCACTGCACAGGACTCAAAAGGAAAGGGCGTTTACTATACACTGGAAATGCAATGTGGTGTTTAAAAGTATTTCTAAACATAAAATGCTGGGATTATATAGTAAATATAAAGTGTCCTTATACAAAGCCCTGAGGGACACCCCTGAAAGAGTGACTGGACCACAAAACATTTTGGACCCATTAACACTCATATTTATAGATCATGATCAAATCACTTGAAATGGAACTTACCAGCCATAAACAGGAACTTAGTGTGTGATGGATGTAAAGTTCTCTCAGCACGTGCTAAAGTGAGAGAGGTTGTGTGTGGTGAACAGAGTTGTTGTCGTTCACTCAGTATGTGGCAGACAGTGATGGATTGTGCAGTTTCTGTGTGGATATTACATAAAACAATGATAGAGAAGACAGAGATTTTTCAGTGTATATCAGACAGAGGATCTGAGAACTGAACGAATATGTTGGTCAGTAGGGTCTCTGCTCTCTCTGAGCAATGGCATAGGCGCAAAGCCGCTAACATACCCTCAAAACCTTGGCATGTGTGGATGTGTGTGGCAACGTCAGTCCTAGTTTATGTGGGACCATGCCAAAAGTGTGTGTGTCTTCACACAGGCCCAATAGTGAGTCAGAGGACTCATGTTGAGATTTGGCAGTCATTTTATTTAGCACATTGTCACACTTTTTGATTAAAATGCAACCCTTAAGGCACAAGAGAGGATATACCCATCCAGACATCCAGAGATATGGTAACTCATGTTCATGTGAAGTGAGAGTAAGAGAGAAATGATCTAAAAGAGCGAGAGCATGTTGACTTCATAAGTCTGACAAACTGGTGTGCTTCCCAGCTGTTCTACTGCCCTGTTTTAATCTTAGCTCTCTCCTCATGTGACCTCATACTGCCGCCACAGCAACGACTCTAATGTTTGTGAGGTCAAAGAGAAATATGAATCATCCAAAAGTGAAAACTCTTTCCAAACTGTATGACTTCTTTCCTCTGTGGCATACAAATGCAGTAATCCTGAGGAATGTGTTGGTTGCTTTGTTGCATTAAGTTACAATGAAATGGAACCGAAGTTTCCAAGCTTTGGAAAGGATGCAATGCACCATAAAATAAACCATAAAAATGGTCCATATGACTATTTCACTTCTTCTGGTGCTACACGATAGCTTTGTAAGAGTTCATTTGTTTTGTTAAGTTTGGTCTTTTAAATTAATATGTTAATTCAGTAGACAAAAATCTAAATAACTCGATCTGATCATCACTATCAGTGAATAAATTCTGTCTGTTCCTCATATGAAGCTGTCATACGGCTTCAGACTACTTGTAATATAGCCCTTTTATGATTCTTTTGCTGCATTTTTGAAGCTTAGAATGCTCTACACCCGCTGTGGACTAACTGCATGGAAAAAGAGAAACCAGTAGGCTACAAATTTCTGGTTTGTGTTTCACAGAGGAATGGAAGTAATGCTGGTTTAGAATGACACGAGTCAAACAATTGCACAGATCTTAAAAACAGCTCCAATTAAAGGTCCAATTAACCTTGCTATATTGAGACTGTTGATTGGCAGTCTTACCTTCTGTGATCTTGTGAGGACGGACTGTGTTCTCGATCTGTTTCTCTATATCGCTCTCTCTCCCGCTCTTTCTTGTGTCCTCTTTCTCTCGTTTTCTCTCTCACCCATTCTTTGTTATGACGGGTGTAGTTTTCCCACACTTTGCCAGTGTCTGTCACACCTGACCATGATGCCATGCCCATTGCAGGTGAATACGCTCCTTGAAAAAAGAGACAAATGAGAAATGCATAGGAAATGCATATATACTGATTTCTGTTGATAGAAATACATATCTATTGATATCTATTGTCAGAACAACTAAATATGTCAAAAATATATTGATAATATATAACTGATAATTTATTGTATTTAATTATTATATAATTAATAATAATAATGGTTAAACGTGTGAAATATATAATAATTCATTATTATATATACACACACAAACATAGTGACATTAAAAATCAAAGCTACGTATCACACAAAAAAAGATCAGTCTGGCTTCAACCTAACCTAAGATCTGACATTTTACAATAACACAACAACTATAATAAAAATCTAGTTCAATTCTGTCCTAAAGGCATACCGGTTTTATGCAGCACATTTTTGCTGCATATTTAAACTGCACATTTGAGACAGATGGTAGGATAACAGCTTGCTATTACTATAACAGCTATGGCTTTCTCTCTGTCTCTCTTTTACACACAAACATGCATACAACAATCACTGAAAGCTCACAGTGACAATAACTGCTTTAGCCTCTTGAGTACGCCCAAATCATTACAACATGCAGAGGTTAACAAGGCCACAGCAGATTTTCTGACATGCTCATTTTTCTGTGTGTGTATGTCCTTGTTAACCTCTGCCTGCAATAATGATGTGTGCTGGACTGCAGTGTAAATGCTTGCAGTGCATTTCTATGATCAGTGGCTGGAAACGTATACCTCTACAGTTCAACAGGACGTGTGTGTGTGTACTGATGATGAGAATGGGTAGAGTATGCTAACACTTTGTATGCAGTTCAACTTTCTGTAGTCGCCACCAATCGCACGCCTCCCCATGCATCCTCACATGTACAGAGCTCTGTGATGTGTGTGGCAGTCTGGCTATATTTGTGTGAGCAGAAACTTTTCTTTTCGCTCTTTTGACTGGCGGTCCAGGGTGTTGGATGCTCCAGTTAAGATGCTCCAAATGCGGGTTCCAAATTCAATATTTTCTCACTATTCGCTACAAGATGTTAGGAAAATCCACAAGGAAATGTTCCTCAAACACAGACAAAAACACATACACAAAACATTACAAGGTTTCCTTTCCCACACACACACATAATTCAGGAGCCAAAGAAAACTCAAAATGTTCCATTAGCAAGTATATTTCATTTTCCAAGTCAAAAATGTATTGCCTAACCTTTGAATTGCTAAAATTATGATTATTAGATTAGAACTGGCATAGAAACAAAGGTGATGAGGCTTTTTAGAACAATCATTCAACAAAATATATTAATTACTAAGTTTTACCCAAGACTGCTGGTGTAGTGCATATCTTTTATAAACTTTCAATATTCATACCTGCAGGGAAGGGGTAAGGTGTAGCTGAGCATCGATCATAGCCTCCTGCCAAACGTCCACTGCTGTGATGAGAAAGACAACGTTAGTGTTGACAATGTGGTTCAATCATCCACTATTTTGAAAAGCTCTATTTTAAATATTTAAAATAGTTTGATCTGTTTTTCTTAAAATCAAATGGATGCACATACACATTAATCTGACCTTCTATTTTTCTCTTTCAGGAAAAAGCAGTGCTGTAACATATGCAATGATTTACTTTGCCCAAATTGACTCTTATGAACAAAAGCAAAAGAGTGTTAAAAATATATATTAAATTAAAATGGTAGAGTAATTTGCTCTTACAGCATACAGAGCAGCAAGACCCCATTATTTTTAACTAACAACAAATAGAGAGGAATAAATAGAACATACCAACAAAACAGGCAAAAAGTAAGAGAAAAAAGTGGTAGACAGAACTTTTCACAATGATCAAAAGACTTTCGTCTGTTTCAGAGCTCAATTTCCTCATTGTTTGATTTTACTGGCATTAACTCAAAGTGAAGCATGTGCCCGGTAATGTGCCAGCAGTGTGTGAGTATGTGTGTGAGTATGTGAGCAGATACAGCTCAGGCAAACATGCAATTGGTGATCCATAAACCCTGGCTGCCCGCCCCACTTCAGGGGCGTTCTGCAGGAGTAGAAGTTAAGTGTGTGTGTAAGAGAAATTGCATCCAACAGGACTCCTTGTGGTCAGGTGTTGGTTAAGAGTGCACAGTTTCTATTAATATCTCTGGAAAAGATGCTGCTGTTCTGGTTTCTCTTTGTCTTTCTCCCTTCCTCTATCTCACTTCCTCTCTTCTCTTGCTTATGAACCCTTTTAAATTCAGCCAGCTACAATACACATTCAGTATGTCTTTTTCCCTTATTCTTGTTCTATGTCTATACACAGCAGAACAGACAAAAGGAGATGAGAGGGGGAATTTATGATAATCGATGTTAGATGATCTGGCAGTTACAGTCTCATCTCACCCCTGAGGTAAGCCTTAATTAGCGCCTGGCTCATTAAGACAGCTAATCACTGCAGAATTTGACCCTAATGGGCTCATACTAATGGCTGCGCAAAGATGCTTGCCTGTCAAGTAGGCTGTTCTGCACTGCTCTGGAAAGTAAGCGTATCAACAAAACAATTATTATTGATATTCCACAACATGTGATGAGGGATTGCTGACAAGTAATGAGTTACACTGGATGTGGATGCCAAGTCTCAAGACATCTATTTAAACTCAGCGTTGAAAGCAATTTGCCTTCAATATAAAATGATTGTCTCTTCCTAAAAAGTTGTGGAAAATGGACTTCCTAAACATGGATTGTGAATTCTTTTTATTGACTGAAGAGCCAAAGCATGATACATTTAAAGCAGAAGGAAAGGTGCTGTGCTTTTGAAATTATGTCCCAGAGAGCCTTGTGGGCTATATCAGGGGTGTCCTTCAGGGATTTGTATAAGGACCCTTGATATTTACTATATACTCCCAGCATGTGACGTTTATGTGTGAAAAACGAGCACACATGTGACAGAGAGGACAGAAAAAGAGAGAAAAAGAAGAAAAGTGAGTTTTTGGCATGATGGTATGAGAGGAAGTGATTCATGAATTATACAGTCCTTGGTTGGCAGGGTTCAGATGAACGGAAACTCCTTCAAGGATGTTTGGACTTGGCAGAGAGACTGAGACGTGAGAAGAACCATTCTTTAAACAACAGAAAAAAGAAAGAAAAAAGCAAACTTAAGGACCAGGAAATGGGAAAAAATTGAGGGAGCTGGATCAGAAGATGGTGAAAAAGTATAAAAATAGCACAGAGAAGCAGAGATAAAGAGGATGAAAATATAACAAAATAATGCCAACAGAGACAGAGATAGGACTTTAAACGATTGTCTTCAATATCATGTACAACAAAAATGTGTATTTAAATATTAATATAATAAAATTAGGAATATATATATATATATATATATATATATATATATATATATTAATGTGTGCCTGTGTGTATTTATAAATTTAAAAAAAAATACACATATTTATAAGACATAAAATAAATATTATTTATTTTAAATAAATAATTAATAAATATATATATAATTAATAATAATTTTGAAATGATCTCCCGGTGTCCCTCATGGCTTTGTATAAGGACCCTTTTTGTTTACTATATTTTATTTACTATATGCTGCACACACACACACACACACAATAAAACAATTGGCACTGAACCATACAAATGTTCTGCAGATGATGATGCCTGTCAAAATCTGAGGGGGAGTGAATCTAGAAATAAAGTTAAATAAAGTTAGGGGGGAGATAGACAGGCCAAGACTTGGCTGTTTGTCCTGCCGAGAAAGGGAGGAAGAGTATGAGGCATAGATGGATGTGGAGTTCTGGATGCCTGTAAACAGGAGGCCAGAGGCACAAACATGGCCACCCTGTCTGTCTCTCTCTCTGCCTTATTTGGCATTTGACTGGGTCGGGGATGGCTTTTTAACCGTATTTTAGTCTTAAGAAGATAAGTTATGGCGTCAGAGAGCTGAGAAGCAAATAAGTACATGTACAAAGACAGACACACACACACACACACACACACACACACATTTAACCACCTTAAACACACGTTTGATAGCTTCCAAGCACAGGGATGAGCTGAAAGAGCCGGATCAAGCTGAATAAGTAATTCTGTGTGTATGGAATAAAGACAGTCACAGTGGATTAACTGAAGCAGATGGGAGTTCAGTGCTTTTGTCTTGATTTCTCTTCTTCTAAGTCTGGGGTGAAACTTTGATGAGCTGCCCTACATACTACAGGCAGGAACAGAGACAGAAGTAACGACTCTGACAGAGCGATACAGCTTTTGTAGCTGCAGCCTAGTTTTACTGTCCCATAAACTCCATGAAGGCTGCCAATCACAGCTTTAGGAAGAGTCAATCATCTCTGTCATGAGGGACACTGAATGTTTTAGTCCCATAACTTTTAAACTTACATAACTTTCTTGTTTCAATTTCACGGGCATCTTTTTTCCTCAGATTCATGTGACGTTTCCTTTTGGTAGTGACAATTTACCACATAACAGTCTGCTATAAGAAAATATTGTGCCTACTGGTAGTATCATTTATTTGCATGTGCTGTTTGGGTTGTTTTAGCACACTACTCATTAATTATGGTAATGAGTTAATGTAGCAAACACATGCCCCATTTAAACGTAAAAATACAGTATTAGTTTATAGGCATCTTGGAACTTTTTTCTTATCTTGGTGTTTCCATTCTTATGCTATATCCCAAAATTTGCATAAAGTATATGGATGGACACTCAATCATTGGCTTCATTTGAATATAAACTGATATTTAGGTGTTCTGAGACACAGGTATTCTGCAACAACGTAACATTATAAAGTCTCTACCTCTTTCTCTCTCCCTTTCTTTCTCTGTCTTTCTTTTTCTCCTTCTTTTGTCTGTATAATGACTTGCTATGTTCTTGCTTTCTCTGTCTGCTACATCTCCTCTGTCTCTCTCTCCAGTTTCTATACGACACCAACCTGGACACATACACACACATGATCCATATATCATACACAAACCCTGCTATAATGCTTAACAATGAAAAACACATGAACATAAACATTTACCTATCTAATGGTGGTATCATTGGTGGAGGGGCACCAGGAGGTAATGGGAAACCTGAAACAGCAGTCATAAACAGATGTTACGTGATTAATGATATTAAGCATGAAAAAGCAGAAATATTAAAATCATATGTATATGCAGTACAAATGTTTTCGAATGCCTTCATATGATTTTATTTATTACAGAAAATGCATGTTTGTGTCTGTTTGTGTATGTCCAGATGTCGTGACTTCAAATGACTCAACACTGTTTATGACACATTCAGACAGAATTCAACAAACGCAGTGGCCTGCAACTTTTACTGCCCCGCTAACCGTGACGCCCTCCCTTAAACGCGTGCGTGAAACAAATGGGCCTTCGCAGCACCCCAAAAAACACACTCTCCATCACATGGCTGAGGCACACTTATCTGCTTTGATCACACTCAGCCACAGACTCACAAACATTCACGCACATCCGGGCACCATCCCCCTTTTGTTTTTCCATGGACCCCTGATGGGAGCCAGCTCCAAAAGACAGTTTTCAACAATAACAAAAATCACTGAAAAAAAGGCTAAAGAAAAACAGTAATTTGAGGAACACAGAAGTCACACAGCTATGGCTAACACAGAACGATGCAGAAATGCAACTCTTAAATATTAGTTTATTCATGCTTGTTCGAAATACAGACAATGTACAATCTTAAGTGTATTAATCTAGATTAAGAAACGCTGTTCATGTTACGCTATTGCATTACCAATAATGTTAATAAATATATATAACCTTACTGTGTGGTGTTTCAATATAAATTCACAATGAATGAATGAATTAATAAATTAAACAAATTTCTTTACATTTTAGTGTTACAGAGTTGACCTACAGTAAAGTACTTTATGAGTTAGCATTTGTGTCTCTTTTTTCCTTGTTTTTCATATTTCTTGAATTTCTCTTAACTAAGGTTAAATGTTTTTAGATTTTAGGCAGCTGGACTTTTTATTGAAAAGATATATGTGACCCTGGACCACAAAACCAGTCTTAAGTAGCACGGGTATATTTGTAGCAATAGCCAAAAATACATTGTATGGGTCAAAATTATCAAT
>JAFVLL020022714.1:0-12831 GCA_021397915.2 Tor tambroides
ATCACGTGATAAAACAGAAATAGAGAAGGCTATAGGCACACTGGGTTCCCGCTTGTTCTGTAAGCATTTGTGAATGTTGCTGCTAATATAGCGGGAAAAAATTTATAAAGAAAACAATGCAAATTTAACACTGAATATACTGTATACTAATGCTCTGTTTGGTTTCTATAGATGCTACAATCTAAGGTGCCACTTCAGCCCGAAGCAACTTCTGGAAAAGAAGACACTCACGTTTTAAACACAGAATGTATTTTGTTATGTAAGATTTTGAATGTTTCAGTTTGTGGTATGTTTCAGTATATAAAATGTGAAAGTAAAGTAAGATATCAGTTGTTATTGTTTATTTAGATGTACTGTATGTTACAGTGCACTTATCCTTGGCAAAAGGTAGACAAATCAACTATGAATGAAAATAATCAAATGTATTAAAAGAAGAAAAATGTTTGTATAGTGTCTTACAGTTTTTGGTGTTGACAAATATAATTAGTAATGTTTTACCAAATATTATTGTCTGAATTGATATTTGTTTATAAAAAGTCCCCTGGGCAGTGTTTGGTGGATATTTACATATTTTATGTAACGTTAAAACATTCAGAAACAAGTTTTTCCTAACAAGATGAAAAATCAGAACATTTTGAATGTTTAAAAAACATTCAGAAATAATGTTTTCATGACATTTTCAAGATGATAGAATGGAATGTTTCTATAACGTTCACATAAACCAAGACAAAAACATTCCTAATAAATAAAAAAAAATGCAAAATTTAAACGTTTAAAGAACATTCACTAATAACATTTTCAAAATGGTAGGATGAAATGTTCCTGTAACGTTTGCAGAAGCCTCACAAAAAACGTTCTTCATACATTAAAAAAACTGGACGTTTTCAACATGTACAGAACATTTCAAAATAACGTTTTCATAACGTTTTCAAAATGGTAGGATGGAATGTTCCTGTAACGTTCGCAGAAACCCCACAAAAACGTTCTTAATACTGTCACGTGTGTCTTGTTTTCCCTCCTTGTGTGACCTTATTTGGACTTCCTGTTCCGTTCTTCGTTTTGTTATTATTAGTTAATCTGTTCCCAGCCTTGTTTGTTCAATTATCTAGTTTATTTCCTTGAGTTTATAAGCCCTGTGTCTCCCTGTCTCCTATGTCCGGTATTGTTTGTCTACCCTGTGATCCATGTTCCTGTGTTCGCTGAAATAAAAAGGATTATTGATTGTGCTCCTCGACTCCTCGCTCCTTGCCCACTACGTGTCTGTGACAAATACATTAAAAAACTGGTCATTTTCAACATGTACAAAACATTCTGAAATAAAGTTTTCATAACGTTTTCAAAGTGGTAGAATGGAATGTTCCTGTAACGTTTGCAGAAACCCCACAAAAAATGTTCTTAATGCATTAAAAAAACTGGACGTTTTCAACATGTACAAAACATTCCGAAATAACGTTTTCATAACGTTTTCAAAGTGGTAGAATGGAATGTTCCTGTAACGTTTGCAGAAACCCTACAAAAAATGTTCTTAATGCATTAAAAAATGGACATTTTCAACGTGTACAAAACATTCCGAAATAACGTTTTCATAACGTTTTCAAAATGGTAGGATGGAATGTTCCTGCAACGTTCGCAGAAACCCCACAAAAACCGTTCTTAATACATTAAAAAAACTGGACGTTTTCAACATTTACAAAACATTCCAAAATAACGTTTTCATAACTTTATGGGAATGTTAGCAAAACGTTCTGACAACTTCTTTTTGTTAGCTGGGATGACCATTTGGTGTGTCATTATGGTTTGGTAGCAGAGTGGATTGCATATGGCCACATATATGTCAAAAGCCATGATTATTAGTATAGTATGGGAGGTTGTGCCATACGTGTGTGTAGAAAACGCTTAACACACTCAACATAACTGATATATAGTGCTCAGAAGGTGGCTTTAGAATGTCAATGAGCAGCCAAGGAACCATGATGGAATTGCCAAGGATGTCATTCAATGGCAAGTTACAGAAGAGCATATACATTGGTTCAGCCTTCTGTGTGCTGTTATGAGAATGAACATTCCAATGTTGGACACCATAATTATCACATAGAAAAGCAGGAAGAATGCAAAAAAGGATACATGGCCTGCTCTGATGCCTTCAGTCCTTCTAATTGCAAAATATTGTTGTTGTATGTCAGATTCTCCATTAAAAATATTTTTGAAAATGTTAAAGTCTAAAATCCACAAGGAGTTCCCCATAGCAGGTTTGTTAAATGCAGCACATTGTGCAAATGCCACTGAGAGGAATTTCTAAGCGAAGATGTGGTAAACAACTCTTCAGAATGCAATTAATAGGAAAAAAGTGAGAATTAATAGAAACCCCCCTAGAAACCCCCCCCCCATCCATCTGAAGAACATTACGATGAAGGTCACATCTAAGATGTTCACTCGGATTAAGATGATGTGTGAGTCTGATTGTAAAAAACACCTGGCTGTGTGCAAATTTTATAGACTGTCACCCTATAGAGTATGCAAATATCACCTAATATATCTCCAACAAAACTTCATGTAGACCAAAAAGGCTGGGGCAGGGGGGTTCTTGCAACTCACATTTAAGATAATCTGATGTTATTTTCTGGGGCCACACCTGTTTCCTAAACTACTTCGTCCTTAAGTAAGACTAGCTACTGAAGTGAGGAAAGAGTAACAAGAGCTTATTTAGCACACTGTAACTCAAATGTTGCCATTGCCATCAGTTATGGTCATCAAAACAGCCCTATAAAAGTGATTGTATCTCAAATAAAATCAGCCGTATCACAAGATATTAACAGACTGTGAAATAGGCAATTTTTTGAACACCTTCTCTTTAGTAGCGTGCAGTGGCTTTGCATTTACCGGGGGCCAGTTGCATAAACATAGCCTCTACTGTATGTTAAGATTTCATTTTAGAGTCAATGTTAATGTCTTAAGCACTTGTCTTACCAGCTAGCAGTTACAGTAGCAAAGAGGCAATTACTCTTACTTTTCAGGTTCAATAGACCAATATACATTTTTATGCAACCAATAAAAGTTATGACTATTCTTAAAGGTGCAGTGTGTAAATTTTAGCGGCATCTAGTGGTGATGTTGCAAATTATAACCAATGGCTCAGTCCACTGCTCACCCCTTCTTTTCGAAGCACATAGAGAAGCTACGGTGGCCGACACAGGACAAAGATGTCATTGTCTAAGACAGAAAAGAGTAGCCAATAAAGCAATGAGGTTTCTTTACAAAGGTAAATTAAGAAATTATGTTTACTCAATTATTCAGTAAACTGATATGTTATTGCGAATATTATATTTACTTGTTCATCATTGTGCCAGTGTTTTATTTGCTGACTTTAGCTAGCTTTTTTGCATGCTAGTTAGTACAAGGTACGAGTAGTGAAGCAGCTAATGGTAAATAGCTAAGCTGTTCAAGGAGCTGCACAACTTCTTGTCCAAGCTCTTGTTCTCTCCAGACTGGACTATTGTAATGCTCTCTTGGCGGGCCTTCCCGGATGTACTATCAAGCCTCTGCAACTGATCCAGAAAGCAGCAGCAAGAGTGGTTTTAATGAGCCGAAAAAGCTCACAATACTCCTCTCTTCATCAGGTTACACTGGCTACCAATAGCCGCTCGCATCAAATTCAAGGTATTGATGATTGTCTCCAAGACAACAACTGGCACAGCACCAATATACATAAACTCGCTAGTTCAAAATTAAGCGCCCTTCAGAAGCTTGCATTCTGCAAGTGAACAATGCCTTGTGGTGCCATCCCAAAGAGGTACCAAATCACTCTAACGGACCTTTTCCTGGACTGTGCCCAGCTGGTGGAATGACATTCCGATCTCAATTCGAACAGCTGAGTCTTTAGCCATTTTCAAAAAACATCTAAAGACACATCTTTTTCGCCAGCACTTGACCAACTAATACTAGCACTTACCTATTCTATTCTATTCTATTCTATTCTATTCTATTTATATTTAAAAAAAACAAAAAAAACCTAGCTACGTGTACTGTGCTAGACAAACTGAGACTTGTCATAGCACTTGTATACTGTTGCTCTCTCGTTGGTCTGATTGCTTCTATTGTTCTTCTCATTTGTAAGTCACTTTGGATAAAAGCATCTGCTAAATGATTAAATGCAAATGAAAATATAAATCATTTAATCTGACAGCGCGATAGCACTAAGCAGATGTTTTTCTCCCTGATTACAAAGTCAGGGATAACCAGAGTACGTACCGCAAGTTTTTTGTGAAAACTTGTATCTGAACTGTAAATCATGCTTTTTATAGTCATTTTACAGTTTAATATGCTACTATAGATATTGGTGTACCCCGCTCATATGGTATTCACTTTATTTGTATAGGTCTTAAAAAGGTCTTAAAAAGTCTTAAATTTGAGCTTAAAAATCCCGCAGAAACCCTCAGGAAAACTGAATTCATATTTCTTTTTAAGTAATTAAATATATCTGTACAGAGGCAGGTGGCAAGAATACACCAGAGAATTTTATCCAAGCACTAGCAATGCGGAACATGCTAAGAATGACCCAGTGAAAATCCAAATAATAATTTTAAATGAAGAAGTTATACGGACGATGCATCAGTTTGTATCCCAACAGAATTGTTAAGGCCTATACCACCTGCAACCATCAAACCAATTTGCCAAAAGATCTGGTAAACCAGAAAATGGCCAAAAGAATCAAAAGAATTTATACCTATACTGATGCTGATGCAGGGGACTGAAGCAACTACCGCACAATAGCCTTGGCTTGATTTTTCACACAAGCAGAATCATTCTAAACATTATTCAGCAGTGCCTACATTCAATCATATACACAGAACTACTTGAATGACAAGCAGGGTTTCAGCAAGGTCATGGCACACGTGACCACACAGCAAATATCTGCGGTGGATTAACGGAAAAAACTGAGTGTATCAGAAAATCATCTACATGTAGTTAATTGACTATAGCAAGGCTTTGGATATATTATTGTACATGACAACCTATGGAAGGTAGAATTGGAAGTATCAGCAGATCTGACCCAAATGATAAGAATCGCTTTATACAGATCAAGAAGCAGTTATCCGAACATAGTATGGTGATACAGAATGGTTTAATATTGAAAGGGGTGTGAGACAAGGTTGTATTCTGTCCCCAGTTTTCTTTAACCTTTATGCTGAAATGATCATGAGGAAATTAGATCTAAAAGGTTTGGCAATAGTTGTGAAGATTGGTGGCAGAAATATCAATTATCTTCACAATGCTGATGATGCAACCTTATTACCAGAAGATGGTCTGAAACACCTTACAATAAAAATTCAATGGGAAAGTGAAAAGATGGGACTCCACCTGAACAACAAAAAGACAAAAATTGTAATGACATCTGGAACTAGAGCAATTAAAGTAACCATCAATGGAAAAAGAAATGAATGAGTGAAGGACTTCTGCTTCCAGGGATCCATACTTGTGAATGTGCACTGAAATAAAGTGCCAAATTTCATTAGGATGAAATGCAATTCACCATCTAGAGGAGCAAAGAACCTCAAAAACAAACGCAGACTAGTCCAGTCAGTTTTGTTCCCTATATTAACATATGGATGTGAAAGCTGAACTGTGAAAAAAAAGTGATTGAAGGAAGATTGATGCCTGCTATATGTGGTGTTGGAGAAGGCATTTAAGAATACCATGGACAAGTGAGGGTTACCAAAAGAGAGGCCCTGGAGCGCGTCAAACCAGAAATGTCACTTGAGGGAAAAATTACCAAACTGTGGCTCATCTACTTTGCCCATGTATTGCAAACAGCTTTAATAGAAAATGCAATAATGCTTGGCACAAGAAAAAAAGGCCGCCAAAAAACATGTTGACTTGACACCATCAAAAGTGACACTGGCCTAGGCATAGAACAGCTGGAAAAGAGCAGAAGACCGGAAAGCATGGCCAGAAATGGCCCATAGAATCACCAAGGGCTGGACATGACTGAATGGCTAATCATCATCACCATACTTTATGTATAGATTTGCAGCAGAAATACTGAAAAGTGTGTTGGACAAGGTTCCTTTGACTCAAAAAGGCTGGGAACCACTGTTCTAAGTAATGAACTTAAGAGTGATCAGAGGTTTTCATTCATTTGAAAAGATTATTATCGTCTTATTATCAGAAATATGCTGTAGAGATTAAATATTACTTATATCTGACTGATATCTAATGCTTCAGAATATAGTTTCCATACATTTCAATATGCATACGCAATCACACATTTGTACACATATTATACATGCTTAATGCCTATACACTCATTCACATTTTTTAAACAAATAAAATGGATAAAATGAATTTAAGGGAATTAAGTCCGTGCAATGATTTATCCCTGGTCACCATGCACTTTAACAGTACGCAAAATTTCTGCAAAATGTATTATTTTTGTATTACAAAAAAATAAATAAATAAAATAAAATAGTAGTTCCCTAATATTACATTTAACATTATGACATATGACAAACAAGGATATACACCAAAACAGAGATCTGATCACAGTGCATGTGTGTCCCTCTGTGAATGCTGTTGTAGTGGTCATATTTAAAGTAAATGAGCATTTAATTAGAGATGCTCTGGGACGTTTGTAATAACCCTTTGTGCTTTATGAATCACTCATGCCACCAATGACCAAACCGTAATTGAATTACTGCAGTGAAGGGGCCAGTGCAGTTTGACTACTATTATTCTGTAGGCATCAGTCATAATTCTGGGTCTGTGTTTTTCATTATTTTTCTTCTCTTATCTTCACTTTTCTTTAAGACAAGGCACTACACTTTCAGTTTTCTAAAGTTTATATGTTTTTATGAATTGACAATTATTTGATATTGTTATTGATATGGAGTTAAAGGTAATGTTTCATACTGAAAAATCAAACAAGTGTTGCGTAGGTTGTTTGGAACTTGACTGAGCTGTTTTGGACAAGAAAGAATAATAAGCTGCCCATTATGAAGAAGAGCCATGAGGGGTCTGAAACATCCTGGGACTTCATTATCAGCTTGCTTCATTAGCAGATGTGTCTGATAAACATTTATTAGCTTGTCAGTTAGCTCCCAGAGGATTAATTATTATTTGGCATTTGAATAGGTCCCCTAAAAGCAAACTATTTTAGACATAATTAATGAAAATGCAATAGTTTCCCTCTGTGTTCCTCTGTGGATATAATACCACAAGTGTCTAATTAAGATGTAATTATCATCTGCTTCAACAATATACTTTGTAATGTGGACAATAACAATTGGTTCGGTGTGATGTAACAGTACTCCTGAAGGTGCACCAATTACTTTGTATCAACAAACATTGTTTGCAACATGGCCCTTAGAAAAGCAAACATCCCTATGCCTGCGGGGAAATCAGCTGTCAGGCCACCTTAACTACATTTTAGAGTTATTTAGATGAACTGAACTTTTCAAAACTTGGAGGTTCACATTAAATTTTACAAATTGCATCAAATTTATCTTTAAAGTCTGTCTAGGTGTTTACCTGTACAGTAAACATAGAGACAGTAGGCCTAATAATACATATTATGCAGTCAAGATGACTGGTGTTCTGCATTTGATTTAGAAGAAAAATCTACGGTGGATAACAAAAAACAAGTATGAATTCTGAAATGAATTCTGAAAACCTGCTGAATCTATTACTGGGCATTAAACATCAAAATATTATTGACATGTAAGAGAAAAGCTAAAGCTATTTCATTTACAATTTTGATTACGATTAACAAATTATTTTAAGATAAACGAAAAAAGATTGTGGCATTTTTCATCGGCTTTTCCAAGACAGTATATTTACAACAAAATGGTCTTTTGCTCTTTTGCTGGTTTTGATTGCTTTTATTGTCCTCACTTCTAAGTCGCTTTGGATAAAAGCATCTGCTAAATGACTATAATGTAAATGAAAATGTAACATCCCAGTTAAGCAATCTGAATGATTCAAACCACATCACTATAATAACTGATTTAAAAGTAAAATTAAAAGTAAAATTCAGATATTCAGATTTATTTCTATATATTCAGACTTATAATTATATATTCAAATTTACTTCTGTATATTCACAATTTACATTTATATATTCAGATTTTATATAATTATTTCCTTTTGGCCCTTCATATTATGTATGCATGTGTGTATGTATTAGGGTAAATCAGATATTATATCGATTCTCACACCCAGTGATACGATATAGGCCAATACCTCAAAAAATTCTACAATATGATTATGATACGATTCAATTCAATGACGTGACAACAGTCAAGAATGTCTTTCAGGCTGTGCTAAAATGTGCAATGTTATTTAAATATATATATATATATATATATATATATATATATATATATATATATTTGGGGGGGGCTTAGTGCTAAGCATCTTTTCCAAATTACAAGCAGTAGCAGAAAAAATACTACAACACAAATGAGGTCAACAGTGTTTTTCAGTTTTAAGGCCTAAAAGAAGTTTTCAGGTACAGACATTAATAAAGTAATAAAATGTTAAATAGTCTTCGTAGTCTTCACTGTATAAATTAAATATAGATTAATCCTTATTAAAGTTACTAATGTTATTCAGTCAAGAGTAGTGAGATATTATTTTCTTTGACAGCATTAGGTTTATTATTAGTCTATATTAATAGATAGATTAGCCCGCAGAGATCTCCCGTTCTTGCAGTATGCGCGGGAGTTCTGCTGGCTCGCCGTGTGGACGGGGCTGGACGACGCCACACTTAATTCTCTGTTCTGGATCGGGGCCAATTACCATCGTCCCGTGGACCTCCCAGACACCACAGGACTGAGCTGGAGGGAACGGATCCTCCGGTGTCTGGAGAGTGTTCAGCCCCTATCCAGAACCAGCCTGCCTTCCAGCCCGTCGGCTGTCCTCCAGCCAAGCCCACCGCCGTCCTCGGCGAAGTCAATGCCGCTGCCGTCTGCAGCTCCAAAGCCATGCCCGCCACCGTCTGCGGCTCTCTCAAGCCCGCCGCTGTCCGCGGTTTCCTCAAGTCCGCCGTCCACGGGGAAAGCCAACCCGCCATCCGCGGCTCTCTCAAGCCCGCCGCTGTCCGTGGCTTCCTCAAGTCCGATGCCTGTGGGGAAAGCCAACCCGCCGTCCGTGGCTCCCTCAAGTCTGCTGTCCGTGGGGAAAGCCAACCCGCCATCCGTGGCTCCCTCAAGTCCGCGGGGAAAGCCAACCCGCCTCCCGCGGGGAAAGCCAACCCGCCGTCCGTGGCTCACTCCAGCCCAGCACACTCTCCAGTGACAGCTCCTAGCAAGCGCTTTCCAGAGCCCGCATCGCCAGAGCACCCTCCAGTGCCCACTCGTCCAGAGCCCGCTCCAGTGCAGGCTCCAGCCCCTGACCAGAGTCCAGTGCAGGCTCCAGCCCCTGAGTACATTCCAGTGCCAGCTCCTCGAAAGCGCTTTGTTGTGCCTGCTCCTCCAGAGCACCCTCCAGTGCCAGCTCCTCGTAAGCACTTCCCAGATCCCGAGTTAAGCCCAGTGAGGGCTCCTGTTCCCGAGTTTAGCCCACAGAGGACTCCTGTTCCCAAGTTAAGCTCATAGAGGGCTCCTGTTCCCGAGTTAAGCCCAGTGAGGGCTCCTGTTCCCGAGTTTAGCCTACGGAGGGCTCCCGTTCCCGAGCTAAGCCCTGTGAGGGCTCCCGTTCCCGAGTTAAGCCCAGTGAGGGCTCCTGATCCCCCGTTCAGCCCAGGGAGGGCTCCTGTTCCACCGTTAAGCCCAGGGAGGGCTCCTGACCTCCAGTTAAGCCCCGTAAGCTTCCCCATTTTTTTTTTTTGGGGGGGGGCCTTGAGAGTGGGGGCCACTCTCAAGGACCAAGAGACTTGAGAGGCCATGGTGGATCTGCCTCCGAGGCCACAGCCCCAGCTGTAGAGGCCAGGGCGGGGGCTGGGCTGTGGCCTCGGTGGCAGATCCACCATGGCCTCTCAAGTCTCTTGATCCGCCATAGCGTCCTGAGTTCCCTGCACCGCCATGGCCTCCTGAGCTGCCTGCACCACAATGGCCTCCTGAGTTCCCTGCACCGCCATGGCCTCCTGAGTTCCCTGCACCGCCATGGCCTCCTGAGCTCCCAGCATTGCCATGGTTGCCGGAGTCCCCTGACCCGCCATGGCTGTCCGGGTCTGCCTGATCCGCCCTGGAGGCCTCCTCTGTGTCCCCGTCCTGCACTAGCCTCCCGGGCGCCCACCCCCGATCTGGGGGGCGATCTGTCACATGTATGTTCCCGTTTTGTTTCCTGGTTTGCCTTATTTGGTCGTTTTCCTGTTGCTGTCCTGATTATGTTGATTTGTCTCCAGCTGTGTTTATTTAGTCTTGTTAATTGTTCTCCTTTATAATCATGTCTCCTACATTCATTTGGTGTCCGGTCTTAGTTATGTTTAAGTGTGTGTATTCTCCAAGATCCTGAGTTTTGCTATTAAATGTTACTTATTATGAAGCTTCCTGAGTCTCCAGCATTTCCCTGCCTGACATACAATGACAAGTACACTGTGCCCTATTTTTATGGACTTTCTTAGAGTGTAGCATTTAACTTACTACCAATACACTGATAAAACTATAATTTTCAATAATGTGTAGTTTTAATAGTTATTTAGAAAATACATAAAATGTAATTGTTCAAAAAATGTGTAACCTTTCAATAATTCAATGTTGTATTTAAAAATAAAAATATGCAATAAAAATGTGTTTATAGGCATACTTTACAAATAATATATATTAAATGTTTATACAATTTTTTTACAAACAAATCTAAATGAACATATTTCAAATTATATTCTTTGCTAAGATTTGAGTAATTTCAATGCAATGACATAGTTTTGCGTCATGGTTACATAATGACATCATCATTTAGCAACAAAACGACCTGCCTTTAGCAACACTGACCGTTTAACCATTTGTATCACACTGCTTGCCGTATTTCTCACAGCAAGTGTCATGGAGGATGCCCAAATCCACTATAATTTAAAAATAATACTGTTTTTGTGTCAAAAAATTTAGTTTTAAGAGTTTTTTTAATGCGATAATCTACTTGTTTAGACCAGGGGCGGTTTTAGGATTTCATATTTAGGGGGCTTAGCCCTCAGAGAGACCATTATATACAACGATACAAATTACCTAAATAAACAGTATTTTACTGTGCTTATGAAAACTGTATTACTGTATGCAGTAAATATACACAATTACCTATTAAATTTACAGAAGTTACTTAGTGAGTTATTCTCTTTTTTTTTCTTTTGTTGTTTGATTAACATTATTAGCCTAATATTAGAAATGCATGGATCCGTTATTCTGACACACATCCAAAAATTTTCTTAACTGTTTATGTTTATTTAAGACCTAACCGACTGCGTTTACTTGAATACCGGTCAAGACAGCCATTGTAACGTAATATTTTGTATATTTCCTTATTTGCTTGAGAAGATGCGAAAGTGAATGACCCGATCTCATGAAAGTGCATTTCAATGGCACGATTTTCTGTTTCTATCATACGCAGAAACTGATTTTGGCGTGCATATGAGACGCAGTGGTTAGGTTTAGGGGTTTGGGGAAGGTGCATATCATAAGCACACCAAACAGAAAATCATGCCATTGAAATGCACTTTCATGTGACCAGGCTGCAATTTAGTACTGGCATGCTGTCCGCGCAGTGCCTCTCAGTGCGTGCGTGCTTCACTCAAATGTATGCATGCACAGTAACGATCTATCACAGCGTGTGAGTACCACATTGAGATCGATAAATGAGCAAGAATGATAAACTTTCTTGAGGAAGCAGCACTGGCCTAATCATTCAGATAGCTGATTATAGTTTTAGGGGGGCTGAGATGACAAATAGAGGGGCTGAAGCACACCTAAAAAGGGCCCCTGGTTTAGACTTCAAATATGCTTCGACGTTTTCGGAGATATGAGCTCCAGGCATCAGCGGCTGTTCAGCACTCATGAAACTGCTGAGAGAAGCCTTACCTTGGCCAGATCTGCTGGAATTTGCCGCTGGCTCTGATGTCTCTATAGTGGTTAAACATGAGATATAATTCGATTTTGGTAAATCTCGTAGGTAGTCTTTGGTCTGATTAATCTATTATTTGTTCCAGAGCAAATAGTTTTGGCTGAGGGCAACATCTCATCACGTTATATTTTATGTAACTTCAATGCTGTATATATTAGTCACCACTGATAAGCTAGTAATAAATAAATATAATGTAGAAACTTAAATTTTCTGTAAAGCTACTTTGCAACTTTTTGTATTGTGAAAACCGCTATACAAATAAACTTGAATTAAATTATATAGCGCTGACTTTGTACTTTTTACTGAATTGCCTAGCAACATTTATGATGGCTGTTGTTGTTTGTTAAACATTATTATTCAATAAATAGTATTTTTTTATACATAATAGTGTTTCATATTAGTATACTGTGTGCGTTCATGAAGGTGCTTTTAGTGACATTGTTCCGCTATTAGATGGCGACAAGAGACTGTTTTACGAGTCAGCAGTAAAGACTTTGGTCCCACTTTATATTAGGTGGACTTAACTACTATATACTTACATTTAAATTAATCATTTGATACAATGCACTTATTGTGTACATACATGTTTTTACATTGTACTTATATTTTAAAAAATACCTATATGTAGTTACATCTGTAATTAATTTCTGTAATTACATTTATAATTACACTGTTGACCCATCCCTTACAGCTTAACCCACCCTTAAACCTACCCATGCCACCAAACCTGTCCCTAACCTTACCCATATCCCACCTCAATAGCAGCAAAAGTGTTTTGCAATACAA
>JAFVLL020022715.1:0-19868 GCA_021397915.2 Tor tambroides
CATTCCGTGTTTCTGTTCAGTTCCAGTATTTGTCCTGCGTTTATCACTCCCCTAGTGTTAGCTGCGATTTGGAATCTGTTTCTTGTTTTTCTATTTTGTGTTCCCTGGATTTACCCCGTCTCACCGTTCGAACTCTGTTTATGCCCTGCCTGGATTATTTCTGTGTACCTGGACTATCTCTCTCTGCCTTGCTCTTTGGATATTGTTCGCGCCTTGCCTGGATTATTGCTCACGTCTCGGATTACCTCTCTTGTCTAGCCCTCTATATACCTGTTTGCCAGTTGTTCGACCCTGCCTGTGTTTAGACCATGTCTCTGTTTAATAAAAGCTTGCATATGGATCTGCACGTCTCACGCCTCGTCAGCCCCGTTACAGTAGCCTTAACCGTTGATTTGTTGCTAAAAGTTGCTAAATGATGTGACATCATTGCATGATGATGTCATTATGCAATCATGACTCAAAACTTGTCACTGCTTTAAATCTCAGCAAAAAATGTTTATTTAGATTTGTTCGTAAATATAAATGCATAATATAATATTCAGTTATAAATAACTATTGAATTATTGAACACTTGCACATTTTTGGACAAATTTTTATTTATTTATTTATTTTTTAATTAGCTAGTAAACTAGTAAAACTATACATTCTGAACAATAGTTTTAAGCAGTGTATTAGTAGTTAGTATGCTACACTCTAAGAAGAGTCTGTAAAATAGGGCACAATCTAATATGTTGATATGGAGGGATTTTCTGTATTGATTTTTCCACAGGTTTTTTTACTTGCATTTTTAATTATGCATTGCATTTAGTGTTTTCAGGTTACACGGTTACAACGGATAATGGATAATGCATAGCCTATGTCCTGGAAAATTACTAGTACCTTTTTAATTTTTCTAGATATCTTTCTTACAGTTTACTATCTGATCAACTGTCACAAGCTACTAACAAGGTGTTTCATAAATGAACAATTACTCAATTATTATTATTATTATTATTCAATTAAACAATTGCAAATAGCTGCTAACTTAATTCACGTAACGTGTGTACTGCTAGGCATCTTTGGTTTTCTCTCTCTGTAATTTAAATGGTAAATGTATGTGCCTTTTTATTTAGTCACTTATCAAAAGTGAATCACGTCCCATTAGCTGCTATTTGCAATTGTTTAACTGAAAAACAATAATAATTATAATAATAATTTAATAATTGTTCATTTTTTTTATATACACTTTGTTAGTAGCTTGTACTTGTGATATCTAGAAAAAAATATCTAGAACAATTGAAAAGATACTAGTAATTTTCCAGGACATTATCTGTTATCCATTGTAACCCGAAAACACAAAATGCAATGCGTAATTAAAAATGCAGATTAAAAAAACATGGAAAAATCAATACAGAAAATTCCTTCATATTAACATAGTCGATTGTGCCCTATTTTTACAGGCTTTTCTTAGAGTGGAGCATACTAACTACTAATACACTGCTTAATTCAGAATGTGTAGTTTTATTAGCTAATAAAAAAATATATATAATCAAAGTGTAAGTTTTCAAAAACTGCATTTAAAAAGGTATTTACATTTGAATATTGTGTTATGCATTTACATTACTTCACGAACAAATCTAAATTAATATATATAAAATATATTTTTTGCTGAGATTTTATGTAGACAATTTTGCACTGCAAAAAAAACAAGGCATATCATAGTATTTTTGTCTTGTTTCTAGTAAAAATAAATAAGCAAAATGCCTTAAGACATTTAGTCTTGTTTCCAGGGGAAAAAAACTAAATCAAGTGCATTTTGCTTAATAAAATTATCTGCCAGCCACGGGGTATTTTACTCACCCCACGGGCACAGCAGTGACAACATCATTTAGCAACTTTTTGCAAAAAATAAACCTTCCTTTAGCAACTAACCCCTGAAAATTAGTTGGCAACACTGAATAGCATGTTATTGAGGTCGCTTCAACAGTCCTAAAGTAGCCCAATTCTGCGGGAAAACCGCGGACCTGGCAACACTGGGCCGCGTCCCAATACCGCTACACAGCTATTATATCAGCCGTATAAAGTGTGTTTGATCCAAGTTTTGTGAATCAAGCTGATTGTTTTGATGTTTTATAATGAAAACGGACAGTTCGCTGTGGAAGCGTTTATCCAGAGCGGTCACGAAGACAATCAAACCCATTGTTAAAAACAATGCCAAACAAATAACTGGTAAGGTAGCCTATTTAATTCATTAATATTTGTGAAAAACTACTGACAAAAGTACTATCGGGGAAGATTAAACTACAGGTTGTTATTTGATAAACTAGTCGCTGTGGTTAATTGTGTGTGTTTGGTTAAAAAAAAAACGGTTCATTTGAGATGTTTGTTTGAGACTACTTTTTTTTTTTTTTTTAATTAAACAGTATGTTAGAAACAGATAATTACATACAGAGACAAAACAAAACAAAAGAAAAGAAAAAAGAGGAAAAAAAAACATGCAACCAGCCGTAAATTAAAATCTTAAGAAGACACAAAGGATGAATAAGGATCAGATGAACAGAATTTTGGATAGTTTCCATATAATTGTCTAAATCAGCTTTGAATAAAGGAAAAGAGGTTTGGAGCCAGTAAACTTTTGTTTGTGTATATGAAATTTGACTAACAGGAAACACAAGTTAATTTTGTATTATTTTCCTGTATCTTCTTTTAAGTGGTCAAAACCCCCCCACAAAAAAACACATCTTTAAATCAAAAAGAGAAGTCACTTACAAAATAAAATTGGACAAACATTAAAAATTTTGACCAAACATATGCATTTGAATCACTAAAAAGAGCCGGTTCATAAGAGTCGTTCATTCTTTTTGCAAAGTCTATTAAATCATGCAGCTTCTCCGTAGCGAAGCAACTTTATTATTTTGTCGTTCAGTATTTTGTGCGGTCAACATAACGTTTAAATTTTTACTGACAAATATTTTGAAAATCAGAGCAAGCGCTGTACGATTCAACGATGAATGTATCGCTCGAAGTTTAATTGGAATCAAATCCTGAAGCACTCAAATGAATGGGGAGTCGCAACTCTGTTTCTCTACGGCTCTGGTGTTGCTATGCAGTTGCTAGGGTACCCTGGATGGTTGAGTGGTTGCCAGGGTGTTATGGATAGGGATTTGTGACATCACTGTTTCTCATTGGTCAGATATGATTAAGATGATTTATTTGAACCCTTCATCACGTGTTTTAATAATTTTTCATTTTTAAAGATGAATAAATGCTTGTTTTCTGATCTGATGTTCAGATCAACAGTCTCTTACTCATGTGATCTGGATTAAATATTGAAACATGATGAAAGATGAAAGCAGGAAGATCCAGAGCTACAGATTACTGACTATTGATCGATAAGATCCTCAGAGAGGAATAATCACACCAGAAGAAAGGGAAGAGTGTGTGAGTGAAGGAGGTTGTGAATGTGTGTAGATGTGTGTTAGTTACAGGATCAGAGAATGACACTGTTCCTCTGTCATAGTCCAGATTCACTCTCACACGATCAAGCTGCTGTTTAACATGAAATTCATTCACAGAACAATCAGAGTATCCGTATGTCACACACCAGACATCAGTGTTGAAGAAAGCATCTCCCTTCCTCTGGTTTGATGCTGTAGTTACTCCAAGACTCCAGCGTTGACTCTCTTTAACCTCCACATCCCAGCAGTGTGTTCCTGAGTTAAAACCCTCTGAACCCAGAACACAGCGATCACAGTCAAATCTCTCTGGATTATCAGGAACAGGTTGATAATCACCGCTCAATCTCACGCTGGTCAGATCATCAGACAGAAGGAGAGATCGATGAGCCGTGTTTGGATCCAGAATCACAGGAGCTGATGAGACACAATCAACAGATGCTGTTATTCTGATGTTCATATAATGATCAAGAGTGAACCCAACACAGATGATTATGAATTATGACACTCGTCCTGTTGATCAAACACATCAGACATGTTCCTCTCATCACTGTCAGTCATTCTCTGTGTGATTTATCAATACTGAAAGTTCAATCAGAAACAGTGAGGGACACAAACTCAAAACAGATTCATTTCATTCACTCTCATTTATATTAAATTATAGTCAGAAGCTGCTTTTAATACAAAATCTTACCTTTGAACAGAACAATACACAGTGATTTCATATTCAAATGAGAGAAACAATATAATAATGCAAAACAAATAATGTTTATATCTTTATAATTTTCCTCAGTGTTTCTCTTGTTTGAATCACAAAGCTCTTTACTGAATGCTGCCTAATTATTAAAAATATATAAACGGTATATATTATTCCACAATAATAATGAAATAATAACAAGCTAGCTGATATTAACTACAACTAAAATTATTTAATTATTTAGTAATTAAAATAAAGCATAAAATAAATTATATTACACGAAAATCTAAAAAACAAAAATTAAATGATTAGAATTTTTTGGCAACCACTCAAAATAAAATAAATTAACATGAAGTATTAAACTGAAATAAAATTATTTATAAATATACATATTAAAAATGAAGCTAAATAGATTTATTTACAGTAATAAAATGAAAAAAAAACACATATAAAATTACTTAAATTAAAATAAAAATATATGCAACTAAAACCTAATTAAAAATTATTAAAAATATTATTAAATAATTAAAGTTGTATATAAACAGTGGCAGTCATATGGGAAATAATAATTCTGCACTGGAAGCTCCTGTCCTCAAGACAAATTCCTTGTGTGTGTAAACACACTTGCTTATAAAGCTCTTTCTGACTTCTGAAAAAAACCTTTTTGTGTAGAAATGTTTCTGTCTGATCAAATAAAGAGTCTTAAAAACTGCTGAAATCACTTCTGTGTCTTTCATGAGACTGAAAATGAAAGTCAAGCGCACTGAATTCTGGGATTGATTATTTCTGATTTTGGTGCAGTAGATGATCTGGTTGCTGAAATCTGTCAGTATTGCATCATTTCCAGTGTGTGTGTGTGTGTGAGCTCAGATCTTCTGCAGTCAGACTCACTGTTCTGGACGATGTCCTGCATCTTCTTCCAGACTCTGAAGGGCAGGTTGCCCAAGTAACGTGGCACATGAATCAAAGCTCCAGAAGGCGTCTGTGGATCCGGCTGTGATGAGATCTGGACTCTGGAAGAACATTCAGGATCAGAACTGCAGTGGCTTTGGATCAGAAGCAGAGAGACCAGAGACACCAGCAGATCACTCACCTTTCCATCGTGACTGGAAACTCCTGCAGAACAAACACACCATTTATCATCAAGAACTCAATCAATCATCAATCAATCAATCAATGGATGATCTGAAATCAGACCTTTAGAAAGCAGACGTCATTGGCTTTCATCATCTCCTCCGTGTCTTTGATTGTGTGTGAAAGAGCTGAGATGTGTCTGTTCATCTCCTCCAGCTTCTCCTTCATCATCTGCTTCTTCTGCTCCTCTTCCTCCCTCAGTGCAGTGATTGTAGCTTCTTCTTCATCTCTGAGAAACTGATGAAGCTTCTCAAACTGCTGTTTAATCTGATGCTCTGTGTGCTCAGCTTGAGACTGAAATCAAACCACATTCACTTCAATCGTCTCCATCAACACAATCACATCATTCAGATCTGAGAGAAACTCAGAGACCGACATATAACGGATCCAGAAGCAGATTGATGATCGTCATTTACACAAATAATCAGCTGGAGTCCATTATATTAAATATATCAGATCATAACTGTATATAGTGATCTACAGCTGTAATGAAAATGACTCTGGATTCTGTTTCCTCACCTTGATGTGTTCAACTGTTTCCTCAAACTCTTTTTTAAATTTTTCATTGTGTTGAAGTTTCTCCTGTAATGATTTCAGTGCTGTATTGAGCTCCTCCTAGAATTAAACAAAATAAAAATACATAAAACACCAGATTACAGTGAAAAAACAAGAGAAGACGATACAGTGATATGATCATATAATGCAGTATTTGCCCTCATCCAGATTCCATCTGTTTTTGTGAACATCTCATACTAAATTAATTCAGAAATTAAAACCTGCCATAAAACAAACACAACCTGAGTGAACACAAAGCACAGTTTGTAAATGACAATGTTATTTATTAAAGCAAAAAAAGCCATGCAATACCAACTGGGCCAATACCAACTAGTTATTAATTCCCCAAATCTATGAAACTTTATTGATAATGGAGTTCAGCTGGACTAAACACAACCAGCTCTGATCAATCAAATCAACACTTAAACAGGACTTTTATAACAACATGAAGTTGGCTAAAAGTTGTTTCTCTCACCTTATATGAAGGAATAACTTCATCAATGGGTCTGAATGTGTGATTGACGTGTTTCTGTGAATTCATACACACTAAACACACCGGCTGTTTGTCCTCCAGACAGAAGAGTTTGAGTTTCTCTCTGTGTAAACTGCAGATCTCCTCAGATCCTGATGAACGCCTCTCATTTCTCTCCTTCAGGAACGACTCACACAAGTTTTTTAACACAAGATTACATGGAGGATGATCTTTTGAGGATCTTCTCCTGCAGACGGGACACTCCTGAGTTTTCTTGGTTCTCCAGAACTGTTGAAGACACTCTTTACACACACTGTGACTACACGACAGAAGAACAGGATTCTTGAAGATTTCATGACATACAGGACAAGAAAAATCATCTTCAGATAGTGAAGCCATTTTCACTCTTTGATCTCCAGCGATCTAAACCTTACTTTCACTTTCAGTTTGAAAAGCAACAGTTTGAAAAACAAATCACAACAAGATTCAGAGAGATCTACTATATATTCAGAAACAAACTTCACAAAGATCCTTCTGTAAAGCGTTTTTCTTGGTTCTTCACCGATCACTGATTCTTTATTGCTTTTGTCAGTAGAGAAGAGAGTCAGTGTGACAGAAAGCAGAAATAACACGTCAGTCTCTTCCTGGTATGATCAGGTGACTGTGTTTAAACAAGTCAGACAGGAACATCAGGATTTCTGCTGGTAACATCTTATCATATTGTATTCAAAATGAACTTTCATTGAAACAGTAAAATAAACTGCTGTAAAACTTTGGATAAAACACAAAAGAACAATGAAAATACACAAATATTAATAGCCACAACACCGGCCTAGTGGATTCCACGCGAGATCCAGCTATCCTACAGGTACGCACTTTTGGTGGCGGTACGGTACTGTCTGGCTATGCTCAACACTCTAACCTCCCTCCCTCTGTCTCGCTGGATGCTGGTGCGGGGAGCGTCACGGCGGAGGAGGCCGGGTAACCGGGTGTTTCCATGGCCGGAGCTGGCGTTCCACAGCGTGTCATGTGGGGTTGTTGGCGTCTGAGGTGGGCCTGGGTTCCCATGCGGCGAGCAGGAGGGACACAGACTTTCAGACGAGTTTGTGCATTACGATTAGGGTTGTAACGATATACTGGTATGACGATATACCATGATATAAACACGTACGATTATCATACTGTGTACATTTGCTTATCTACGGTATTGGGATAAAATAAAAGATGCAGAATCTCACCTGCACCTAGGCTACAACTTTCCACTTAACTGTTCTCTTGCCCCACTCACACGTACAGCAGAGACAACATCAGAGACAGAGGCAGTTATCTCTAATCTCTATCCCACATCAAAATATAAGTTAAATTTGTCAGTATGTGAATACTTTGGATATAGAAAAGACAAATGCTTAAGTTATTTGTCCTCGAGGATAGACAGTTCGCAAAAACTGTGGTCACAAAGTGACTGCAAAAAGAGGAAACACATCGAGCATGTTTACCTGTATTTCAGAACACCATCCCTGCATGCAGATACAGTTATATCCCATTTATAACTTAAGGTTAAAGCCTTATGATTTCCGTGATGCGGAGTGAATCCCAGACTCTAGTCATGACAATGAATTTACAATCTAGATGTCACATAAAACACGCGATTTGTTGGATTGATGAAAAAATCAAAAACAGAGCTGTCAAATTATGACATGGTCTAGTGTCTGTGATTATTAAAGCGCAAAAACACTGCTTTATAAAAATATAATCTGTTTTGCGTGTCAAAACCTGTGACAACCTGTTAAAATAAAAGTCAGCTTTTTAACACGAAGAAATTGACCGAAATTACGATTGTACTGTAATAATGTAGCCGACTTCTAGAATAATAATAATAATTTATAGAAACATATAAGGAATAAAATTTTCCCCTCATTTTTATTTATTAAATATCTGTTGTGCAGCCCTTTGCGAAAACATAAAAGGATAAAAGTTATTTTCATTTGATTGCATTTTAAAACATCAATTAAATTGTTAAAGCTTTATGCATTCATTTCATTGCCACCATTTTTGATAGTATATTTGTATTATATCATAAAAGTATAGAATCCAGAAAAATTAAGTCAAACCAGAATTTATGAATTGTTATGAATTATTAATGATAAAGTTGCTAAACTAATATATAATCAATGATAAATTTATTTGATTGTTTTTGATTAATGAAATTTGAATAAACACATGCTTTCAAACATTTGTTCAACCAAAAAAACAAAAAAACCCTGTTTTGATTGTTTAATACCGTATACCGTGAAACTGTGATATTTTCTGAGATGATTATTATACTGTTACAACCCTAATTACAATACCCCTGGGGAATTGAGTCACCGAACAGTTCAATTTCTGTGAATTCTGGCATAGGTACTTCACAAGTGTTTGCGAAGTCTATGCAGAATGTAAAAAGGAAGGTCGTAAATCAAGGTATATTAAAAAATAGGAAAAATGGAGTTCTTTCAGACAGTAAATCAATCAAGAACAATTTGGGATCCTAAAGTCAAGCTAAAGGGTCTCTTAGGTGGTCATTTGAATATATGAAATATATATCAAAAAGTGATCAAATTCATCATCTTTTATTAGACTCTAATTTAGATTTTCTTTGTTTATCTGAGCCATGGCTTCATGAAAATTCTCCGTCTGCAGCATTAGAGGTACCTGGTTTTAAACTGTATAGGAAAGATAGAGTTGTTTCGAAGGGAGGTGGAAATTGCTTAGATTTGGAATGTGTTGGTCTGAACCTTACACTATCACCACAGATGTCTTTTGTATTAATTGTAATTTATCATCCACCATCTTCAAATATTAATTTTTATGAAAACTTAAAACAATTACTAAAACAGTGTGATTTCAGCAAAGAAGTCATTATTATGGGAGATTTTAATATTAATTGGGATGATAAAACAGTTAGAAATCATCTCAAACAGATAACTGATCACTTCGATCTGAAGCAAATGATTAATGGGCCTACAAGAATAACTAATTCAACAAAGTCTCAAATTGATTTAATTTTCAGTAACCGAGCAGAGAGAATTTTAAAAACTTTTAATATGTTAACAGGCCTTTCTGATCACAATCTGATTTTAGTGGCCAGAAAATTATCTAGTAAGAGGCTCAATTAATTCATAAGGAAATATGATTCTTATGGCATTTCAAAACGCAAACTAGATGACTTCAGAAGGGCGGTCCATCAGATTAAATGGGGTGAATTATTAACCGGAAAAGATTAGGAGGAAGACAGTCAAATATTCTCCAATAAATTAGAGAGCACTACGAAAGATTTCAGTTGTAGATTTAATCTTAAAAATAAAAAACATACTGTCCCTTGGATGAATTCAGATATTTTAGAACTAATGAAAAAACGGGATCTTGCTTTAAAAACTGCAAACAGATCAAAGTTAAGTCACGATAGACAACATTTCGCTACGTTACAGAACAAGGTGGTAAAGTCCTTGAGAAAAGCAAAGGCTGATTTTTTTCTGAGAATAATTGAAGCGGCAAGAGGTAATTCTAAAATCTGGAATCAGTTGAACTACTTAAAAGGTGATAAAAGAAAAGATAGGTCATCACATGAATTGATGGTAAATGGGAAGCTGACTAACAATCCAGCTGATGTAGCTGAAGCACTTAATTATTACTTTGTTGACTCGGTAGTCACAATTGCACAATGTTTTTCCCCTAAGTATACAGACGTTTATCCAGTTAATACAGTGGAACAAGCCCTTACTCTAAGGGCAGTCTCTGAATTAGACATCACAAGAACAATTACATCTCTTAAACCATCCAGAGCAAAGGATATTTTTGGTATGGATGTGATAATGTTTAAAGAGCTTAGTGAGTCGTTAGTTAATCCTATCACTAAAATTATCAATCTTTCAGTTTCTCAGGGAATGTGCCCTTGTGTTTGGAAGTCATCTGTTATTGTGCCTATATTCAAAAGTGGCGACCCTCACTCTGCTAGTAATTACAGACCTATTAGTATTTTACCTATAGCCTCAAAGGTTGCAGAGAAATTGATGGCTACACAAATCACAAATTATTTAAATAATAGTTATTTTGCTTTACATCCAATGCAGTTTGGCTTCAGAGCAAACTACTCAACTGAGATGGTAAATTGCTACTTCACTGAAAGTCGATACAGTAGATAAGGAGGTCGTCCGGGGCTGTTTCTTGACCTCAAGAAGGCCTTTGACACTGTAAACCACCAGAATTCTTTTGTCTAAATTATTAAGTTTTAATTTCTCTCCACATACTTTAAGATAGTTGAATCATACTTGTCAGGTCGCTGCAGGTGTATTTGGTATTTGGATTATAAGTCAGCTCCCCTAAGTATATCCACTGGTGTTTCACAAGGATCTATTCTGGGTCCTTTAATTTTTACATTGTACATCAATGATCTTCCAACCGTCTGTCCTAACATTAACATTCAAATGTATGCAGATGACATTGTCATTTATATACACGGAAGTAGTGTGTCACAAGTTGCAAATGAACTTACAGAATCCCTGGTTCATGTTACAGCTTGGCTAGAATAATGCTGCTTACAGTTAAACATCTCTAAAACAGTATGTTCATTACCAAAACTAAGAGTTTAAGTGTAGTGCTAGATGTATTTGTATCAGGGGAAAGATTACAAGTTGTATCTGAATATAAGTACCTCGGTGTTCTGGTTGATTCCAAACTTTCATTTAAGGTGCAGGTTAAGAAGGTCTGTAACCAGGTCAGATTTAGTTTATCAAATTTTAGATTTATTTGTGATTATATGTCATCTGAGGCCATTTTGATGTATGTGCATTCCATGATTATTTCTCTTATTACTTATTGTTTAACCATGTGGTCACAAGCTATATTACTACTCTGAAACCACTAGAGTCTTTGTATAAACAATCACTAAAAACACTTGACAAGAAATCAGTTCAGTTTCATCATTGTTCCATATTAAAAAAAATACAATTTGCTAAGCTGGGATAACTTGATCAGATATGCACATGTTTGTCTGCTGTTTAAGACTATGCATAGCCTGTCTTCACCACTAAAACAGTTTGTGAATATAAGAACAACCGCTCATCGAACTACAAGGGGTGGGGAAAGAGGGGACTGTATTATTCCTCTCAAAATATGTAAATTCAGTCAGTCTGTATTTTCAGTTAAAGCTGCAAGGGAATGGAACTCCATCCCACCAACAATTAGAAGATTACATATTTTTGGTTCTTTTCAGTCTCATCTTAAAAAATGGTTACTGACAACTCAGCACTGTCAACATTAGTATTGTATTCTTGACAGTAGACCTCCTTGTACTAATTGCTCTTGGCTATGTTGCCATCTCTCTCTCTCTCTCTCTCATTTCCCTCTTATGTTTAATCTGTCTAGATAATTTACTTATATTTTGTATTTTAGTAGTGATTTTTTTTTTTTTTTTTTGTGAATTTATGTTTCTGCAACTTTTTCTGTTTTTACTTCCTTTTTTCCCCCATATGATGTGTATATGTGTAATGATGCTCTGTCTTTGTTTTTAGGGTGACCTTTTAACATTCTGTCAAGGGTCTACAGATGAAAAATAGCCTTTTGGGCTAATTCTGGCACATTTACTGTTATGTTTATAATGTGCATTGCCTCTGTAAACAAATAAACTTAAACTTAAAGTTTTTATTTTACAGTACGATAGGATTATTGCAATTGTAACACATTTCTTTACTCGTTTGCTGTAATTCAAATAATAGTTACATCAATAAAAAGGACTCCAGTATTGACACAAATACTGCAGCTAAAGTAATATTTGTATTATATATTTACACGTTCAAATCTATCAGAAAAGTTTTTACATATTTTAACACATTTTTACATGTTTAAATAATAAAAGTGTTTGATTTTTTGATGAATCTATTGTCATTAAAACACTTTCAAACTCAGAAGAAAAAAATTAAATATTTAGAAAATATCTAGTAAATATTATAAAATATTTGAAAATAAATATTCTGTCATGATCTTTCTCTGAAGATCTTGTAATAATGTAATACATCTTTACTGTAGTTATAATAACTATATTTGATTAAATGCTGTGATTAATGTTATATTTTGTCTCATGAGGAATCGATTATATTTATGATTCATAACGCATTCAGACATTTCTCAGATTCATCAGCTTTATTGTACAGTACAGATTGATTCAAAGCATCTTTACAGTGAGGAACTATATATGCACAATCCAGAAAAATGAGATGAATGATAAAATATGAATATTTTCTGAATGAATGACTGATCTGACTGTCTCTGTGAGGATTTCTGACACACATTTATTCTAATTGACGTTCATATTAATGTCATGAGACTCTATAACATCTGTTACTGATTCATCATGCAGCTCTAAGCATTATGGGTCTCTCATCAGTCTGTTCTGATTCATCAACACAGTTTCACTGAAGATCCAGTAAATACATAAAACCCAGGATAGAGCGGCTGAGTGAATGTGGTCTGGACTGTGTGGATGAGGCTCATTGTGTCAGAGACGCTGTAGAAGGACCGAGTTCCTGCACTGTGATCCACAAACACTCCTATTCTCCTGCTGATGGACATTACAGGGAGAGGTGTCTCTATGTTATTGTGTCTGAATGAGTAACTAGAGGGAGAGCAGGACAAACTCCAGGACTGATAATTATGTCCAAACTCACACTCCTCACGTCTCTCTTCCTGCCGATTCTCTTACATGACACTGTTATAAACACACCTTCATTTCCACTCCACTCAATCTCCCAGTAACTGCGTCCACACACACTCTCTCTACTCAACACCTGACGATAACCATCAAATCTGTCTGGATGATCAGGATACGACTGATCTGTGAGAGTGAATGTAATCACTCTGTTGTTCTCAGACAGATGGAGATATTTATTCACTGTGTTCAGATCCAGAGTGAGCTGATGGGAATCTGATGGAGATAAAACACATCAGAATCAGAAATCATGAATGAATTATTCAATCAAACACACAAACAATTGAGGTTTAATATAATAACCTGCACTAAACCTATGCCTGGACTTATTATTGGACTTAAAGGTTTACTCCACCCCAAATTGAAAATTTTGTCATTAATCACTTACCCCCATGTCGTTCCAAACCCGTAAAAGCTTTGTTCGTCCTTGGAACACAATTTAAGATATTTTGGACGAAAACCGGGAGGCTTGTGACTGTCCCATTGACTGCAAAACAGTTACCACTGTCAAGGTGCAGAGAAGTATGAAAGACATCGTCTGAATGCTCCATCTGCCATCAGTGGTTGAACCGTAATATTATGAAGCTACAAGAATACTTTTTGTATGGAAAGAAAACAAAAATAACGAGTTTATTTAACAATTCGGCACCGTAAAGTCACCGTAGTGCCATTTTGTAGATGTTACATGAGAGGGACTCAGACAGCGTAACGGATTACTTGACAGGTATTTATTGACAGATAGCTGAGCAACAATGAGTGGAACAGGTAAGTGATACTTCAAGAGGTCTTCGGACATCTGGAGAAATGTTAACTTGAGTATCTTCTTTTGACAGGTGACAAGGAACGGGAACTGGACACACACCTCACCAATATGGCAGACAGGAACTAAACCCAGGAGCAGACAGACTGGGGATCTCTGGAGAACACACTCGGGAGGAAACACTGCAGGTAAGTAGACAAGGAGGTAAGTCTCAGGCATAGAGCTGTGATAGCAATGGTAGTCCTCTTCGTACAAACGAGACCGGACACTGGAGTGTTGTGAGGTGTGTGTATTTAAGGAGTGCTTAATGAGTGTCTTGATGATGTGCAGGTGTGTGTGATCGGTACTCAGGTGAGGGAGTGCACTGTGACTGGCTGGTGACAGAGCCTGGCCAATCTGTGACCGTAGATCATCTGGTGCACGTACATAACGTACGCAGTTCTGTGGTAGACGCAATGGAAAGATAGGTCTTGTACGCGTATTTACGCTTTGATTTATACAAACAGCGTATCTTTCCATGGCGTCTAACACAGAACTGCGTACATGGATTGCGTGCACCGGATGATCTACAAAATAGCACTACGGTGACTTTACGGTGCTTTTATGGAACGAAGCTCCGAACGAAGCTTTTACAGGTTTGGAACAACATGGGGGAAAGTGATCAATGACAAAATTTTCATTTTGGGGTGGAGTAACCCACTCTTCTCTGAGAATATTATATAAGAGTGTTGAAATGTTCAGAGATTTCACTACACACCGGCTGAATGACTGACCTGGTCTCCTAGCAACAGTGACAGCAGCTGTTGCCGAGCAACAGCAACAACTGTACTGGACTGTTTCAGACTGATGCTCAACACACACAAAACACAAGAGATTTCATTAAAATCAGGGAGTTAGCTAGAAAAGGAAAAGCCGAAGTAAGTGATGTTACATCCCGAGTCTGATTTGCTGTCATTCTGTCAAGATTATCACTTTGCTTGTTGATTTTCTTATTTTCCATCATGTGAAACTGATGTATGACAGCAGTACACACTACAATCTGACTCTAGAAATCTAGAAGTTCAACTGTTAGAAGTCAGAAGTCAGAAAGAGCTTTATTGCCAAGTATGTTTTAACATACAAGGAATTTGTTTTAGTGTCACAAGCTTCCAGTACACAGAGACAACAACAACACAGATAATAAAAATAAGATTTTAATAAAATACACATATAAACATAAACCACAAAAAAGAGAATAAATTATATGTACAGGTGTGCTATAGATAAATATAGATAAATACAATAGGAATAGAATAAAATATAAGTTGCAGGAATGTACTAGGATGAAGGTTGATAAATTATAAAGTATAAGGTTATTGCACATACTTTTATTGCACAATGGGAGGACATTTAACTGTTCGTGAGGTAGATTGCCTGGGGAAAGAAACTGTTCTTGTGTCTGGCTGTCCTGGTATTCAGTGCTCTTAAGCGCCAGCCAGATGGCAAAAGTTAAAAAAAAAAAAAAGAGCTGGCTTGGATGTGAGGGATCCAGAGTGATTTTCTGAGCCCTTTTTCTCATTCTGGATGTATACAGTTCTTGGAAGGTGAGCAGGAGAGCACCAATAATCCTTTCAGCAGAACAAAATGTCCTCTGTAGTCTTCTGAGATCAGATTTTGTAGCTGAGCCAAACCAGACAGTTATTGAAATACACAGGATAGACTCAATGATGGCAGAGTAGAACTGTTTCAGCAGCTCCTGTGGCAGGTTAAACTTCCTCAGCTGGCGAAGGAAGTACAACCTGGAGTCAATGTGAGTGTCCCACTTCAGGTTCTGAGAGATGGTGATGCCAAGGAACCTGAATGACTCCACTGTCGTTACAGTGCTGTCCATGATGGTGAGTGGGGGGAGAGCTGGGGGGTTCCTCCTGAAGTCCACTATCATCTCCACTGTTTTGAGCGTGTTCAGCTCCAGGTTGTTAAGACTGCACTAGACAGCCAGCTCTTTAACCTCCTGTCTGTAAGCAGACTCGTCACCGTCCTGAATGGGGCCGATGAGCGTGGTGTCGTCCGCAAACTTCAGGAGCTTGACAGAGAAGTCTTTAGAGGTGCAGTCGTTGGTGTGCAGTGAGAAGAGCAGTGGGAGAGGACACAACCCTGAGGAGCTCCAGTGCTGGTGGTGCAGCTGAATTTACCAATTTTAACTAGCTGTTGCCTATCTGTCAGAAAGCTGGTGATCCACTGACAGATAGAGCTAGGGACAGAGAGCTGAGTTAGTTTGGTCTGGAGGAGTGTTGGGATGATGGTGTTGAAAGCAGAGCTAAAGTCCACAAACAGGGTCCTCATGTAAGTCCCTTGTCTGTCCAGATGCTGAAGGATGTAGTGCAGTCCCATGTTGGCTGCATCATCCACGGACCTGTTTGCTCGGTAAGCAAACTGCAGGGGATCCAGTAAGGGTCCAGTTATGTCCTTCAGATAAGCCAACACCAACGTCTCAAATGTCTTCATGACCACAGACTTTAGAGCCACAGGTATGTAGTCGTTAAGTCCTGTTATCTTGGGTTTCTTTGGGATGGGGATGATGGTGGACCATTTGAAGCTGGTAGGGACTTCACACAGTTCCAGTGATCTGTTGAAGAATGGCATCTACGCTAATATTTGTCTGTTTCTGTTCTGTTTCTCAGTCCGTGTCCGGATCAGATGGTGGATCGGCGCCGGGAGATGATGTCTGCGGCCCTGATCGTCGGCGGAGGCCGGACACCTGGATGAGCCCCGGGGACATATCCCCAGTGAAGACCTCGACTAAAAATACAATAAAACTAAAAATAAAACAAAATAACTAAAAATATAATAAAATACCTAACTACATAATACTATTATTGTTAGAAATTGCAACAATATAAAAATAGAAATATAATACATTTAAAATTTTAATTAAAACAATAAGTAAACAATAAATAAACAATAATATCCTGGCCAGAGGAGAACTGGCCCCCCGACTGAGCCTGGTTTCTCCCAAGGTTTTTTTCTCCATTCTGTCACAGAGGGAGTTTTGGTTCCTTGCCACTGTCGCCTCTGGCTTGCTCAGTTGGGGACACTTAATTTCTAGCGATTATCGTCAATTTGATTGCACAGATACTATTTAAACTAAACTGAGCTAGACAATGACATCTCTGAATTCAATAATGAAATGCCCTTAACTGAAAATTGAGTGTTTAATCTTATTATTATACATTACTGACACTCTATCCTCCAATTTGATAATGTTAAGTGCTTTGACACAATCTGTATTGTTAAAAGCTCTATATAAATAAAGGTGACTTGACTTGACTTGTTGAAGATCTGTGTGAAGATGGGGGCCAGCTATTCAGCACAGGTTTTCAGACAGGCTGGTGTCACACCGTCTGGGCCTGGTGCCTTTCTTCTTTTGCTGTTCCTGAAGACCTGGCGCACGTCATCTTCACTGAACTGAAGTGCAGGAGTGGGGGAGAGGAGGGTTACTGGAGGTGTTAATGGTTGTGTGGAGAGATGTTCAGAGTGGGTGTAGGGTGTTAGACTGGGAGTTTCAAATCTACAGTAAAACTCATTCAGGTCTTCAGCAAGTTGTTGACTGGCCTCAAGGCTGGGGAATGGTGTAGTTGGTGATGTCTTTCAGGCCTTTCCAATCTGATTCAGGGTTGTTAGTAGAAAACTGGAGTTCTAGTTTCTTAGCGTAGTTCCTCTTGGCCACTCTAATCTCCTTATTCAGAGTGTTTCTGGCCTGATTGTACAATACTCTCCCCCTTTCTGTAGGCATCCTCTTTGGCCTGATGAAGATGTCTGAGTTTTGCTGTAAACCATGGCTTATCATTGTTAAATGTTAAATGACTCCTGGTAGGGATGCACATGTCTTCACAGAAACTGATATATGATGTTACAGTCTCTGTGAGCTCATCCAGATCGTTAGCGGCAGCTTCAAAAACACTCCCAATCAGTACATTCGAAACAGGCTTGTGGAAGAATGTAAACACTCACGAGAATGAACGAGTGAAACTCCTGCAGGGAATAGAACGGTTTGCAGTTAATGAAGAGCGCTTCTGGATCGGGACAGCACATCTTCTTTAACACAGTTACATCTGTACACCACCTTTCATTGATGTAAAAGCACGACCCACGTGCCGGCTCGCTTCCGTCGTCTGCGCGTCTTGAAGCATTTGATCAGCATCGCTGCTCCGCCAACTACAACGTTCAGTAAAACATCAGAATAAACGGAATCCGGTAGAAGATTGTGTGGTGTGTTCTGCTGAATGTTCAGCAGTTCATCCCTGGTAAAACTGATCATGTCTGAGAAACAAAAAACAGGAAAAACTAACAAAAACAATACAAAAACTGGAGAGTCAAACACTGAAGCAGTCGTCTGCGGCGCCATCTTGTAAACATCAAATATACAGGAATAGTTTGTCAAAAATGACATTTCTGTCACAATTTCATCAGCCTCAACGTGAATGGTGTCATGTCTGAGGTTAAGACTGGCCCTGACATTCTGCTAAACATCTCCTTCTGTGTTCCAGCTTCAGTTCTGTTGTGTGTTTTGTTTAGGATCCAGTACTCTTTAATCACCTCAGTCTTGCTAATGCAGCATATTGTCAGATTTGTGTGATATTTATGGTCATGTAACCTTAAATCACACTGGTCACTGCTGTAAAATGAGCTGGACCTTAAAAATCAATCAAGCAAGCATGTGAGCAATAAAGTCGAGTACTAGCTTACACTATTATTTTAGTGTTTAACTGAAGATGCTTCAGTAAGATGTTTATATCATTATGTTGTTAACACTATTTATGCATATTATACATTTTGTATTTCATTGTTTGTGTCAAATCAAGTTTAGATATTTTTCTCTACAGTGTAACTGACAAATTATGCTACATTACGCTGTGTCATGTAAACAAAGTATTCATGTAAATAATGTAAATTTCTGCATGAATACATCTTTCATAGATAGACGCTGCTGTGATTAAAATCTGTAAATAATCAGTAAATATCAAACAATCTGTAATAACAGACAAAGCAATAGTAATAAACACACAGTTACTCTCACTTGTGTGCTGTGATATTACTGTCTGATCCAATATATTCACACAGCATCATCTTTTAGTTTCATTCTCTCTGAAAATCCTGCATCAAACTGTGTCTTGTTTAAAACAAATCCACAGTAAAATGAAGCAAACAAATGACCAGATACATACTGACATGGTCTGAAAATTTATTAAAGATAAAGTGAGTCGTTTTAGCAGCTTTCCTTCAATATAAGCTGTTTTTAGACTCATGGGAAAGCATTGAGTTAATTTTTTTTTTTTAAAGTACAGTGACCTCTTATGTCAAAAGATCAAGCAACATTTGATTTCTCAATTCATGGCCCCTTTAAACCACCTGTTAGAGAGACAGTAGTGTACTATGTGTCAAAAATTTGATTGATGGGGGTCATAAAAAAAAAAAAAAACATTACAAAACTCACACCATATCTACACTGGACGCGAGTGGCGCAGTCCGACAAAAGACAATATAACCCAGTGATGTTGTTTACACAGGATCCCCATCAGGATGCGGAATGCAACTATTTTGAACTTTGAGCGTGGCTTAGGCGCAAATAAATGCGCTTCGCTACACGTGCGCTTTGGTCGACGCAGCAACAAAAAGTCCTCTCACAGCGCAAGCCATTGAAATGAATGGGTTTCATAGCACAGAGCTGTGTTCCGAAATTAAATTGTGTTCTGAAGACGAACAAAGCTTTTACGGGTTTGGAAGGACATCGGGGTAAGTGATTAATGACAAAATGTTCATTTTGGGGTGGAGTAACCCTTTAAGTGTTGTTAAACAATTTTAGGAAAAGGCTGAAATATCTAAAAGAAAAAGTACCAGATACACTCATTAAAACAACAGAATAAGATACATGTTTTACTACTGGTTTGGAGATCAGAGTCCTTCTAATGCACAATAACGTACTTGTGTCACAGTGGGGACCTTAATTGAGGTCCCCACGGGTAAACAAGGTAATAAATCACACAGAATGAAGTTTTTTGAAAATCTAAAAATGCAGAAAGTTTCCTGTAAGGGGT